>JASANB010003532.1:0-151814 GCA_030248155.1 Sabatieria punctata
GCAGGTCGCGGTCGAGTTTTCAAAGTCAACATTCGCGCCGGGATGATACTGTTCGATAGAGTGACAAACAACATTTACTTCTGCCATCCGGGAGCTAACACCGCTCTGCTGGACAGACCTATCATCATTCACAAACCTAACGACATCGATACCGCTGTGGAGAATATTTCTAGAAAGGATTTTCGAGAGCATCTGTTACAGCAGGTTCCCAACTCGCGTTACGTCTACTTTCAATCTACTAGCGTTCAGTTCGTCGTCACACCGCTGCAAAGTTTTCCATTGCGCGGAGCCTTGTCAGCCAACGATTTTCCCGATAGTCTAACCAAACGCAAAGACTTGTACTGTTTCATCACCAACAGTAATGGGAAGAACCTACTCAACGATGGCCTATGTCTATTTCGATGTTTGGCGGTGTTCCTAACCAAAAAAAACCCGCAGAACTGTGAATCAGAGGCTAAGCGATTGGTTCGCGTTTACTGTGAAAACCGTCAGATTTCAACCGCCAACTTCCGCGGAGTGTCAATCGGAGAACTGGAGCTGGTCGAAGATCTGTTCGATTTGGGCATAAAAGTCTATACTATAGACCCCCGCGATGGAAAATACGCATTGACCCGACAACCTCAGTTGGGTAAAACGAAAGGTGTCTGCCAGGTGATGGTGTTCAAGAATCGTCATTTTTGCCTGATCAAACCGGGAGAGGAAGACAAATTCTTGGGCGGATTTCAGTGTAACGAATGTACCAAGTTTTTCCGACGCAATCGCGATCGACTCTGGCACGAACAGCAGTGTAAAGGCGGTTCGCGAACCGTGGTCAAATCCGGTCAATACCGACGACAATCGAGCATCGCAGAAGAATTGGAAAAGGTCGGAGTGGTGGTAAACGATCCATCACACATTTTTCAACCATACTTCATCGTATTCGACGCAGAATCTAAGATGGAAAAGTTGGAGGACGCGTTTACCACAAAAACTGTCTATGAATATCAACACAAACCGCTGGTACTTTGCGCCGCAACCAACCTACCCAATGAACGGGTTAGACTTTTCATAAATCGGTCGGTGGGTGGAGAGGAAGAAGAAGAAGGTAATCAGTATTTGAGAGAATTTTTCGAGCAAGTGGAAGAATGGAGAATGAAATCGCGAGAGTTGAACTGTCAACGCGCCGGTTATTTGTTGACTACATTGGATGATATCGCGCACATGTTGCAAGGTGTGCAGTCGCAAGAACAGTATGTCGCGCGTGTGAAACGATTAAAGAAGAAGCTCGTCGGCTATTTGAGCCGTATAAACTTGATCTCTTTCAACGGACGATCCTACGACATTCCGCTGATGCGCGATCATCTGCTACCATTGTTGGAGCGGTACAACTACAATTTTGTCGCAATCGATGATAGTGATGGCGATGATGATGATGATGATGATGATGAATCGAAGGAAGACGAAGATCCAACCGCTTTGTGGACTCGAGACGATGGCATAAACTTCATCTTGAAACAGGGAGCTAGCAGATATGACGCGCTGCTGACCGATAAACTGCGCGTACTGGACGTTCTCAACTATATGGGTGGTCAATCGCTGAGTTTGCGAGATTTCGTGGCCAGCTTCTCCACAACAGCGAATAATGGAACCAATGCTCAAATGGAAAAAATAGACAAGGCGTGGTTTCCTTATGAGGTGTTGAAACGGATCGACAATGTCGATGATCTGCGCAATTTTGGAATTCCTAACATAGAAGACTTTCTGAGCGACATGACCTCTAAGAACACGTTGGGCAACACCGATGAAGAAATAGAACAGAACTATAGAGAATTTGTCAGACTCTGGATAGAGTCCGGGTGTCGTAGTTTGTACGATTGGCTGATGGAGTACGTGAAAATCGACTGTCTGTGTATGGTTCCGGCTTTGGAAACGTTGTTGCAAAAGTGGAGAGAGTACGGAGTGGACCTGTTCTCCAATCACTGCACCATACAATCTGCTATGGTCCCGGTGTTGTTGAAGTACGCTCCTCACAACGTTCACTTTATGGTACCGGACGAAGAAACTCTGCAACTGTTGAGAGAGAAGGGGATAACGGGTGGACTGGCTGAAATCTTTACACGTCATCAAGAGGCGAACGTTACCTACATGAACCAGCGTACAACCGCTAAAACCGCGTTCGTGGAAAGCCTAGATGCCAACAGTCAGTATTTGGCGGCGTTGGCTTCGGAAATGCCCGTTGGTCCATACCTGGTTCGCAGAAAAGAAAGGATGTTCGCGCCGGAGCTCATGGGTGAAAAACGCGCTACTACCGCTATTCAGTGGTTGGACTGGGAGGTGGAATGCACCGGTCGATACATTAGACACAAGCTGAACGGAGGAGAACCCGTGTTCTATCACGATAGACAGATGCGTCCGGATGGTTATTCGGCGGAGATCGATACTATCTACGAGTACGACGGTTGTCACACACACGGTTGTACCAGTTCCGAATGTCCAGTGAGTCGGTTGAAGGATGAGGAGATCAGTCCTGTCACTGGTAAAACATATGGAGAAATGAAAGCTAAAACCGAGAAGAGAAATGAAGTCTGGGAGAGCAATCACAATCGTCTGGTGGTGATGAGAGAGTGCGATTTTAAACGATTGCTCGGCACTCACATTCAACTGAAACAGTTCGTCCGAGATTGGATGTTAGGACCGCAACGGTTCGGTGCGAACACGCGAACATTGTCAGAAATGGAGATAATCCGTCTGATTCAAAACGGGGGAGTTTTTGGGTTCGCGCTGGTTGATGTAGAATGCGATCCAACGCATCCGAACTATGAAAAACTGAAACTCTTTCCACCCATCATTCGACACATCAACATAAACAGACGAATGGTACCCGATGAAATAGCCGAGATGGGTGAAGCCTACGGAATCGATATGGTTAAAAAACCGCGAAAAAACTTGGTAGCTTGTATGACTGGAAAAGAAGTGCTGATGTACACTCCGCTGTTGCGCTACATATGTCAGATCGGGGTGCGTATCGTGGCGGTGCACAGAGTGATTCAGTTTCAAGGCCATCACTTTCCATTCAAAGCGTTCGAAACGGAAATAGCGGAGATGAGACGGGAGGGCGATCGAGAAAAGAACACTATCGTGAGCAATATCGCAAAACATATGGGTGCTAGCGCGTGGGGAAAATTCGCTTACAACCCCGAAAAACGAAGCGAACATCGTATCGTCGACTCGGATCGGTTAGAACTGTTAGTAAATGGACCGAACTACAAAAGTCATCTGGAGCTGGGAGAAGAGTTCGCCGAAGTACAACTGCGGCCGAAAGTGTACAAATTCGATATGCCTATTCAGATAGCCGTGGCTGTATTCGGAGCGGCGAAGCTTAACATCCTACGGTTTGTACACAGTTTTCTGCTCAAGTACTTCAACACAGACAAGCTAACGATCTGCGCCACCGACACCGACAGCGTTCTGGTGAGTTGGGCTAGCGAAGAGCCGGAACGCGATCTGGTACTTCCTCATCTGCGTCAACAATACGAGCGAGAAAAGTATAAATTCGTGGTTGATGAGCGGACGGCGGAGGCGGAAGCCTACTCCAAACGTACTCCAGGTTTATTCAAAACTGAAAAGAAAGCGAAAGCTTTCATAGGTCTATCGGCTAAATGCTATATCATGGCCGATGAGACGGGAAATACGGTCAAGCACGCTGCCAAAGGCGTTTCGGTTAGAACAAACAAAAACATCCTGCGCTATGAAGTATTCAAACGAGCGCTCTACGAAGGCGAACCGGTCGAGTGTACAAACAGGTCTTTCCGTACCGCGCCCATGAAAACTTCCATCTTTACGACCAGCAGTCGGCGTACGGGACTACAACCGTTTTATGTTAAACGTAAACTGTTGGCGCCGGATTTTGTATTTAGCGAACCGTTAGACGAAGAGTTAGAATAAAAATGTTATCATTCTTGTGAAAACATTATTCGACATTCATTTAACAGATCGTTTTCATTCAACACTTCATCATAGTCGGTGGTTCGAATAGTTTGGTGCAATTCGTTTTTCCACTCGGCGTCTGCATCCAACTTGGCGTAGCAATCGTTCGCACGAACAAATTCTATTCCTTCCTCAGCTTTTTTCAATTCCAGCACAACGATATCCCACCATCGTCTCATGACCAACCACTGTTCTTCCAATTCAGCCAATTTCAAACGAGATGTCGCTCCGCATCGTTCAAAGGCTCGAGCCATAGTGGTGGGACAGTCGCATCGGCGCAGTAGTTTATAGTCTCGCCTATACTCTTCCTCCCATCGATCGGGTACGGATAGGCTACAGCTTGGGCAGAGCGAGCTGACCATCGATTTCAACACATTGCGCAATCGATCTACGTAGAGAATTAAAAAGAGTCTGTGAAACATCTTCTCCTGCGACCGCGTTAACGATGGCATCGCGCCCAGTGTACACTAGGCGACTAATCGCCTTCTGCAAATGAAACCTTTTATATACTGGGCGGCGCTACGTAGAATAGTCGGTTTTTTTAAATCATTTGTTATACCAGCAGCAGCAGAGAATGGGAACCGTTTTAGAGAACCGTACAAATATACAGTACATAGCGGGTGCGGTGGTGGAATAGGTCGGTCTAGTAGCGGTCGACATCTGTCAAAAGACCGGAACAGACATTAAAAATAAATACCAGTACCTAGACTAACTAGCTAGCTAGCTAGCTAACCGAAGAAACCGATCATAGATGAGCGCCTTATACAGGTATAGTGCGCGGGTGGCGCTAGTCACTTTTCTGTATATAACAGACAGACAGAAACCGGAATTAATGGCTCGTCGAACTTATCCCGACCTAAGGCTGAAAAAATGTCTTAGTTTGAGACAAAATTTTTGAAACGATTTCTCAGCGACTCGCATAAACGGGTTGTATGTACAGTACATTTAGTGCATAGATTTACTATTTGTCTTAACAATTCGGTCATAACAATATAACAGCGAATGAAACGAAATTACACTTGTTCCATTTCAATGACTACCCTGAAAACAGACTAGTCAATATAATTAGAATGTAAACATCAAACTCTATGCTGCTGCATACTGTGGACAGACAGGCTCTCCCGGTGTTCCAGCAGCAAAATCTAATCCGCGTCGAAGAGGGTGACGGTCGGACACCGGTGAATAGTTTGAATTTTGCGGCTGAAATCGAACTAAGCCTTCATATTTTGCACTTTTCGCAATGCGCTAAACTAGAAAGTGTTGCAAACAACAAACTAAAAGTATTGTACATCGTATTGGTAAAGTTTGCGTCCACCGATGAATTCTGACCGTTATCATCGACTGCGTTCCGTGTTCAGACCGAGCCTAAAGTAGTAGTCTAGTACATGATACCGTAGACCCTATTTTGGACTTCTACGTATTGGATTTCTACGTTTTGGATTTCTCTGACAAGTCCAAAATACGGTCTAGGGTGTCATGTACTATACTACTCCCTCCCCCCAAAATCGCCTTGCGTCGTTTCTGGGGACCCCCTCCCCCTAAGACGACGTCGTTTTCGGGTTACCCCCTCCCCCGATAAAAGTGCAGTACATGCAGTACTGTCATTTTTTGTTGCAATACTGTATAATGAATTGAATAGATCCCTTCAACCACTCTGGGAAACTTTTCTGTATGTAGAAATATTTGATAGAATGTGCATAAATCGAAAATAATACAATCGAAGTGCCCAAAAATTCCGAAAAAAGCGACATCGTTTTTTGCTACCCCCCCCCTCCCCCTCCTGGTGCGTCGTCTATCGTCGCATTTCAGCCGACCCCCCCTCCCCCCTCTGGAACGACGTCGTTTATGGACGGCCCCTTACAACTGGAAAACTCCGGTACCGTTTAGAATCATAACTATACATTGTATCTCAGTTTCAACAAGCTGAACAGTCAACAGCAGGAAGAGAAGCACCAGCAAGAATTTTGTCTAACATTATTCCTAACATGAACACATACATTAGTCTTCTATTTGCCGACTCTGCTGTCAGCCTAGAGACTGACTTTTGTCCATGCTTGGCTATTAGCCCTACTTTAGCTACGTAATATGCGTATAGCGTAACCAACCTTCAGCAAAATATCCTGGCAGCGCCTCAGAACCCAGGCCAAGCGGGGAAAGATATGGATAATGGATGAATATGTCTGAGGCTAGTAAATTCCTTGCAAATTTCTCTCTCCCTCAATCCGAATTAAACTAGCTATTTATTTACTAGGTGGCGCTTTGTCCAAAATTAACTTGTTAGTAATTTGCAATTTGCTACCCGATTTCGCCGACCAAAAATAAATTAACTTTCTATTTGTTATTAACTTGCTGGGAAACAGTACATAGAGCAAAGACGCACCCACGTACTGACTGGCAAAGACACTATAACTTAAGATAAGGATACCAGAAAGCAAATACAGTCTATGACATACATACGATGATTGAGGCAACCTAGATTTCTGGGCAGTGGCGTACCCGCCCTACAGCCCCCTTTGCGGTGGAGGTAGGAAGAGAAAGTCTGTAAAAAAATTAGAAAAACTAATGAATTGTGTGCCAAACTGTCTATTTTGTGCTCAAAATGCCTTTTAAATGCGTTTTTGAAGGCTAAATTTGCAAAATTTCCTCGACCTGGTCGGGCAGAAGCCCAACCAGTGTGGGGCACTTTTTATCTAGGTAACTAGGTATACCTAGTATTACCTAGTTAATATTCGGGAAAAGTACTAGTGTTTCCGAGTAAATTTATTTTGAAATTAAATAACTATAAAATTGCTTGCTCAGCCTTCAGATGAAAATAACTTGCTATTAATTTGCTTGGTACCCAAATTCTGAAATTTAATTTGATACAAATTTGTTATTTGATATGAATTAAATATAAATTTGCTAAAATCAATACTCAATTCCTGAGGAAACAGCTCAAAACCTGAGTCGTGTCAGTCGAAAATGAGTTGACCTTTTTTCAGATGGCGACAAATGGTCTACAGATTAGCATTTAATGAGTTGATATCCTTGCTATAAGCATGAGCAAGGTCATCTTTGGACTGAACTTGTTGTTTTGTAGCCAGACTTTGGTTAGTGAAGCTGCCGAACCAAGCAAATTTATATCAAATTCATATCAAATTTATATCAAATTTCTAGGCCAATTTTAGGAAATTTAATATAATTTTTATTTGTTTGACAGTCATCGCGAGAAATTTAATTTGTTATTAAATTGCTATTTATTTGGTGATTTTGGCCAAAACAATTTAATTTTGTTATTTAATTTTAATTTGATCGGAAACACTAAAAAGTACCTAGATTTACTTTACCTAGTTGTTGGTTACTCTATTTTACCTAGTTTTACTTTACCTAGTTTTAAATCCACATAACTAGGTACTTCTAGGTAGAATAAGTTTACCTACTTTGATATTTTCAGTTTTACGTGGGCTTTTCAGTCAGCAAACCTTCAAATTTCTGGCTTTCCCACAAATTTCAGTGGCCCAGAGAATGAATTTCTCACTTATTTGATCAATAAAATACAGATGCTTACTTGAAATGTGTCAAATTTCGTAAATTTTAACGCTACTAACTTCATCATTGTTCTATTGAATTAAAAATTATATTTTGACTTGATTTCGAGCGTTTTAGGTTTACCTAGTATTACCTAGTTTTTCTGGGCTTTACCTAGTATTACTTTACCTAGTTTCTTAGTGGAGAACTTTACCTAGTATTACTTTACCTAGTTTTTTAGGTGACAACTTTACCTAGTATTACTTTACCTAGTTTCAAATTTTCAAAATGCACCACACTGAGCCCAACCAGGCCACTTTAACCGACTAAAACTTGTAATTTCTGTTAATTTCAAACCTGGAATGTGTTTTAAACGCATTTTTAAGGCAAAATTTTTTAGGGCAGTGGCCCAGACCAGGCACTTTCACAATTTTACACCCCCCTTCCGAAATCCTGGATACGCCACTGTTTCTGGGCACAGATTTACCAGAAAACAATGCAATCAACTCACACGCAACAGAGGACTTTCCCCTCGCTCGGTACCCATCAGATCAACATTCGTTTTGCAAATTTCAAACACGAAAATATTGCTGAAATTGCCGGTAAAACAACCCCAAAAAAATAACTGGCTCAGAAATCACGAAAATCCTAAAGTAGCTAAATCCGCCTAAAATGATCTTCGAAACCGAATGTGTCATTTCCGCTGTAGACATTTAAGACAAATCGGTGTTAGTAGAAGTCATTTTTGTAAATTTATGCTTGGTTTTAGCTCTTAAACGATTTGCAAAAAAACCGAAAAAGATACTGAAAAAACAGGCCGCGGTTTTTTCGGAGAAATTTCCATCCTTGATTCTAGCCTCAGCTCATGCTTCCATAAACCCTTCACCCTTTGGCAAATTGCTCGCAACGTTACATTTACAGACAGGGTGGGCCAATTATCTATCGCTGCTTTCGTCCTGCTGTAACTTTGGTGTTTGTCAATCAATTTCGCCGAAATATTGACACAACATGCGTATATACTCAGAATTTTTACTCTCAAAAACTTAGCCAAATCCGTCATTTCAACCACTAGTTATGGACTTGCACATGTTCGCTTTGACCACAGACACATTGAAATGCATAACTAGAAGTTGGAGTAACAGACTTATTTTGTTTTGTATTTTTTCAGCTAAACTTTTGTGAGTAAAATTATGAGCAGTTGAGCATGTATGTAGTGTTAAAATTTCAACCAATGATTGACAAAACTTAAAGCAGACGAAACCAGCGTTAGATAAAAAGCCCACCACTCTACATCCAGGAAGTGTTTTAGTTTTGCTGCACCACCATCCAATTAAACAACATCTAAACGATTTTTATAGTTTTCATGACTGACCTAAAGTGAGTTTTAGGTTGACCTACCAGTGTCTGTGAAAATTTCTCTAACGTATCAGTTATTGTATTGTACATCGGTGTGGTTTTAAATTCAAGATCCGATCGCCGAACTTGCACCGAAAATCGGGTTGGCGGCGCGTTGAACCGGTTTTCACTTTTGACCGACCTTCGACCAACTTTGACACCTAAAATGGTCAGCCCTATCAACTTGACCGTGTTAAATCTGACACCTACCGGTTGTTTGTACCAATTTTCGGCTATAAAACCCTGTTCACTTTTACTTTTACTATTATTGTTGCTCTAAGAAAATGAACTTCCATCCAACCGTTCTCTGTTTTGCCTTTTTGAATTTCGCGCCACTCTCTTGGACCATTCCAATCGATAACGGCGTGGTGGGAGATGCTGCAATACAGTGCGGCTCCAGCTCGATTACGATAACTTTTGAGACAGAGAACACTTTCGACGGTAAGCTTGCCACTTTTACTGAAGGAAGTGGAGACAGGAACTTTAGGTAAAATCTTTGTCAAGAACCATTACAACGAACCCAGTTGCAAAGTGGAAGGCTCTCGAAATCGGGAAGCCTCGATCGAGCTGGCATTCGATTCCTGCGACGTACGTCGCGAACGGTCACTGAACCCAAGGGGAATTTTCGTCACCGCTACCGTGATCATCAGTTTCCATCCGGTTTTCCTGACCAAGATTGACCGAGCAGTTAAGGTGCAATGCTTCTACATGGAAGCCGACAAGACTGTCAGTCAGGAGCTGGAAGTCAGGTAATCAACCAATCAGCTGTGTCTCTGAGACTGACCGACCAATCAGCTTGCAGCATGCTCACCACTGAACTGCAAACCCTGACCGTGCCCATGCCTGTGTGTCGGTATGACATCCTCGATGGAGGACCCAATGGTGACCCCATTAGGTTTGCACTGATTGGACAGCAGATTTACCACAAATGGACCTGCGACACTGACACCAGTGAGTGAGGAGTAAGGTGGTATCGATTTATCGATTGATTCTTCAGCTGACACCTTCTGCATGGTGGTCTACGACTGTAAAGTGGACGATGGTACAGGAGACGTGATCCAGTTGCTGGACCAGGACGGCTGTGCGCTGGACAAGTTCCTCCTAAACAACCTGGAGTACCCGACCGACCTGATGGGAGGGGTGGAGGCCCATGTGTTCAAGTACGCAGACCGCGCCAACCTCTACTTCAACTGCCAGATCAGAATCACCATCAAGGAGGCCGGGCAGGTGTGTCCTCTGCCAGAATGTCCGGATCCTTTGGGCAATCGACGCAGTCGCAATCGAAGTGGCAGTCAGCCGCGAAGAAACCGATTCTCGCGAAATCGCAACCAGCCGCGAAGAAACCGATTTCTGGCCAGAAGGGGTCGCGGCAGATTTGCGCGTTATGCGAAAGAATCTGAAGAAGTTGCCATTGTGGATGTCAGCTTGCCAAGTCCGCTGCTGGTTGCTGGCATTGACTTTAATGAATTCGACGCTCCTCTGCTGACGACAAAGCCGGAAACGGCAAGCAACCAGTTCTGTGTTGGGCACGCCGGGCTTGCTATGTGGCTGGCTGGAGGTGTGGTTTTGTCCATTCTTGCCACCGTTTTGACTGTGCTTGTTTTGTTTCGGAAGAGAAAATAATTTCTGTAATTGAATTTTTGTTTGTTTCAGTTAGCTTAGTCTAATTTTGTTGACTTTAGCTAGTCGGGTAATACTTGTTCAGGTACCTACGTTTGATGAATGAAGTTTTTTGCATGTTGATTGAAATTTATGACAACCCGTCGTAGTAAGGTTTCACTTATTACCCTTAATAGATGCCACAATTGTCTGGCGGTTCAAGTTCAAAATTTTTAAAAATTACAAAAAGGTTCAAGTTCAAGTAATTTTTGAGTCAGCTATCATTCGATTAGCTGTTGAAGCGCTCTGCATATACATAGACGCTGACATATAGAGCCGTGTGCTCTTTTATTATAACGAACAAGTTCAGTAGGGCCAGATCAAATATGGCTATTTTAACGACTGAGGGCAACCAGAATTTGCTTTTAAAGCCCCAATCAAAGTCTGGTTTTTCTGCCACTGCGGCACAGCGCCGGTTCAATTTTACACGTCGCGTTGTGTGCAAAAATGGCCTCCCTGACAGACGACGTCAGCTCCGGCCTTTCCCTCCTAACTTTCCTTACATGGCCGTTAATTATGCTAATCTTTGCTCTCGTGGTTCTTTTACTTAATTTTGCCTGTAGAATATATATAGACCTTGGAAGAAAAGTGAAAGAATTTCTGAAGAACTCTTCGCAACAGCGACAAACTTTTATTATCTAGAAGTCAAATCAGAACTGTTGCTTTACACCATGATATGCAAATATTTTCTCAATACAGTATGCAGCTTGGAGTACTGTTGCGTCGCACCATCTCTTGCCGATTATTTGGATTCCGATTGGTAAGCCGGTAATCGGTGAAAAACCGGCGTTCAACGTCAAAGCTGGGTGGCCGCTGTTGTTGAAAGGAATTCGATTCTGCGTTGTGCTAATATTTTGGTCGATTTCTTCTAAAAACCTGATAAAATTGTGATCTAAATAGCTTTGCTCGAACCACCTTCTAAACTAGATTCCGGCCCGGGCAGCGCAAATGCAGTAGAGTTCATGGTTGGCGTGAGCAAAAGGTCGAAAATTTGCAACGCTTCGTCGTAACGCTTTCTGTTCTCCTTTCGGAAGTTTTCAGCTTTTGCTAGCAAGCTTAAGCCGTATTTTTCGCGAAGATAGGCAGAAAGCATGGAACCAATTTTTAGGTCGTGAGATAGGCTTGCCGAATCCGATTTTAGACCTTCAAACATCGCCTTGGCTAACCGACTGCATTGAAGACCGTTTGAGTATGGAATTGTTCCTAGATCAAATTTAAATTTCGCGCGTATTTTGCAGAAGGTTGCATGACAAACTAACCTGCATTATCGATTAGATTGCTTACGGAAAACAGATTCAGAACAGTGGCTACATCAGTAGCTGAAAATAAGTTTTTTATTAGAAATAGGCTGAAAAGTGGTCAGTTCTACCAAATGGATGGTGCGGTAAAGAAAATTCGGTCACTTCCTTGAACTGCTTAGACCTTTTAATTCTTTTTAGTGCTTCAGTAATTGTGTCCTTCACCTCATCGGTGCAGAAGCCGAACGATTCTTGAATGACTCCGATTTTTAGCTCTCCTGTTGAGTTAGTCAACTATAAAACTGTCAGTAGCTTTGGAGTTTGGAAGCAGCAAAAATACCTACAAGACCCCTTCATAATTTTACATCCGTAACTTTGCAAAATCCTTGTTTGGTACGCCACTCTCAGGCAGGCTGGAGCCTTAACCTTAGAAATGATTATGTACTTGCTTTCCTTGCCTGTTTTGAGTATTCAGTGACCTCAAATCCAAAACTAGGTTGTCTACCGTCTAATCCATAATCGAATCCGGCAATCACCTACAATACGTTCTGTAAAGATTAAACCGGTTATAAATCACCCGTTTAAGTCTTTCTGTTCGATCCACGTGGAAACATTCCTTGCGTTCGTCTGACAGCTACGAACAAAACATAGCGAAGCTTAAGAATTTGAGTTTCGTGTTTGTCAGTGTTTCAGAGTATAGAGTTCATTCGAAAGTGTTAAAAAATCACCACCCTACCTCTAACAAAAGTGCACAATCTTCCACATTCCTAGCCATAGGCCCGGCATGATCGAGGGATGGTTCAAAGGCACACATCCCAGTGTATGGCACCAATCCCCAAGTAGGTTTCAGTCCCACAATTCCGCAATGGGATGCCGGGTTCCGTATAGAGCCCCCTTGGTCGCAAGCCACCGCCATATCAGCCTCTCCAATTGCAACCTATACCAAACAAAATACAGTAGTCTTGACACAATACTAATCTACGCAACACGCACCAGGACGCCACAGCCACTGCTAGATCCCCCTGCAGTGTGTTTGCTGTTGTATGGATTAATCACAGGACCATACGCATTCGATAGACCACTTCCGCTGTAGCACAAGTTCTCGCAAGTAGCCTTTCCGACAATTTCTCCGCCTTCCTCAAGCACCCGGGTTACCACTGTTGCGTCGAATTCAGGAATGAAACCTTCCAGGCTTCGGCAGCCGTTCATCAACGGTATCCCGGCCAAGAATATGTTGTCCTTAAGGACAACCCGTCGGCCATTCAGCTTTCCGCTTCCGGCGCCTTTTATGTTGCATTTCCAGTACCTGTGCAGTGAAGAGACTCTTACTTAACAGAGGGTTTGCCAGCCAGCCAGGTTAAACACTTATTGATAGGGAAGGAGTCAGTAGCGTACCCAGGAGCGGGTGTAGGATGGGTACACCGCCTTTGTGGCGGAGGTAGTAAGGAAGGAAAAATTTGGCAAAATAAGAGAAACTAATCAATTACGCACTAAAGCTGTCTGATTCGGGTTCAGAGTGCCTTTTAAATGCGTTTTAGAGGTCTAAATTTTCAATTAATTTTCGCCCTGGTTGGGCTTCTGCTAGTGTTGTTACAATACCAAAATTTCGGTTTGACTATGACTATGACTACCGCCCGTTTGAGTACAATACTAGAGTAGTCAAATTTGACTATATCGTAGTCAAACCATTTGACTACTATGACCGCTGGTTTGACTACTTTGACTACTTTTTGAAACAGAGCCAAATTGACATTTTCGGCGATTTGTAAGCTTCAGTCACCTAAAATGGCTGTGATTGCATCCATAAATCCTTTACTTCGAATTATATTGTGCGAAAATTAGGGCATGAGTGCATCATTGTTTTTCTATTGAAATTTTCGATACAAGAGAAAGAGATGATGAGAAAAATAGCCGCAAAACTAGAACAAAACGCCTTTTGCATGTCAAACCATGAGCAGCGCAAAACATTTTTTGGAAATGTACATATTTTACTGTTCGTACAGTACGTCATATACAGTGCTACCCAGGATTTTGCAAAGGGGGGGGTGTAAAATTTTGAAGTTGCCTGCTGGGTCTTCTGCCCGACCAGGGCGAGAAATTTTCGTAAAATTTGCCTTCAAAAACGTGTTTAAAATGCATTCTGAGCTTAAAATTGACAGAAATTACAAGTTTTAGTAGTTTAAAGTGCCCTGGTTGGGCTTCTGCCCGACCAGGGCGAAAATTTTTTGAAACTTTAGCCTTCGAAAACGCATTTAAAAGGTATTTTGAGCATAAAATAGGCAGTTTCGTCTAATTTTTCCTCCCTACCTCCACTGCAAAGGGGGTGTACACATCCTACACCCCCTGGGTACGCCACTTGTCATATACGTAGATAAGTACGCTCCCTCACGGAAAAACTTGCATCAATTAGATATTCATTGCTGTCATTGCCTGTCATTGCTTCAAAACTTTATTGAAAAGAGGTTGTTTGGTTCTGGTGTTCTAAAGTTCTTTGAAGAGTGACCAGTTTGCAAAGTATTTTGTTGCGAACAGCAAAAAAAGCGGTCAAATGCAGGTGAAAACCCTAAAACAGTAGTCATAGTCAAACGGTTTGACTACCTGGTCTTCGTTTGACTATGAATTTATGGTAACGAAGGTAGTCAAACTTTGACTTTGACTACCTGTCCGTTTGACTGCGATATCACAAAAGTATTAACTACTGTTGTTTGGGTATGGGGTTTTCAGGAATCGGTTCGGTATGGTTAGGTATTTTTCGGCATACCCAGGAATCGGTTCGGTATGGGTAGGTATTCGCAAAAATACCGGTATACCGGTATTTATTCGGTATTTGCTGAAAATGTTTTACAAAGTCAAAACACCGAACTTCCCATTTACAAGGCCATGGATTTAGTCATTTCCAAGGTAGAGGCTAGAAAATTCATCAAAAGCAATGGGATTTACAGTTTTTTAGGAATTTGTTTAATCTTTTTAGTTTCACTGAAGTGGAAATCATTTCTATAAATAATTTTGGCTAAGAGAAATGCTTCCATTGTACTGTAGTTTTAAGGCCTACTAGACTAGTGTACAGTATGGAGATCTAAAGCAGCAGTGACAAAACGCGGGCTTATTTTGTTGATTGTGATTGTACGGTAAAGTACATAGAGACTTGATTATTTAGCAGCAGTGTAAGGTTTAGCAAAAACTAGACCAACGCTTTCTAATGGCAATGCAAGTTTGGGACGGGGAGTAGGGTCAGAGGACTAAAAATCCTTCAAATTCAATATTTTGAGAGGATATCGCAATAGAATGTGTTTCAGCATGGCCCAACAATGCAAAATTACAAATAAAACATTGTATTCATAGGGAATTTTCGATAAAAATTTCACTAAGCTGAACAAGAAATACCGATTCCCAAATACCTGGGTATTCCCAAAATAATCGGTATACCCGGTATGGGTATTTATTAAAATACCTAGAATGGGTAGGTATTTATTGGGTAGGTATTCCCAAAAATATCCATTTTTCAATATGGGTTCGGTATACCCAATCAACAGTAGTATTAACTATGACTTTGACTGAGTAGTCATAACAACACTAGCTTCTGCCCAATCATGTCTGTTCAAACTACTAAAACTGTCACTTTTTGTGAATTTTACGCTCAGAATACCCTCTAAATGTCATTTGAAGGATCATTTTGCAATTTTTTGCCCTAGCGTAATCAGGCAACTTCAGTCATTTTACGCCCGTTTGCAAAATCCACTGGGAAATTTACGCCACTGGTAAAGGTTGAGGAAGTAGTACGTATGTATATCGAACAGACAAAGACAAAAGTATATTCAAGGCAAAAAGTCTTCAACTGACCGTCTGGGACTGGACCATCTGGGCTCATTTCCAGCTTCTAATGCCCGCCCAAACAGAAATTTCGAAAAATTAATCATGGACATAACTTTGAACGAAATCTGAGGCAAGCGTGTAGTGACTCAGATACTACGTACGTAGTTTCATCGAGAGATTATCTATGTTTCTTCAACATAAGGAAAAATTCTGCACCTACGTATGTATACCAGGCATTAAATGGATTTTCCAACTTATCAGGTCTGTAGCCGCTTGAGCGTGGGTACTTTACTGAAGCAATCAATTCGGGCAGGTCCAAAATTTGGTTTATCTTTGTGGTTGAATGAGTGAACAAGTCTAAATAAATTAGCTTCACAAATAATAGTGAGCACAATATTTTCAAGAGGAACACCTTCATATTCAATGAAATCCTTTTCCACGAGATCAAATCCAAATTTGGAATTCAGCACCGTTAGTTCATTTATAGTTGGGGGCTCGAAAACAGCCATGTTCAAGCTTTAAAACTGATAAGCAAAGAATGCTAATACTAGGCAAACTGCAACTTTATCAATATAGAGAGACAGATACCAAGGAAAAACAGAGCTCAAAGCAAAGCACCGCGATTCTAATTCTAACCAAGCAATTCTGTCAAAATTTTGAATTACTATATCGTAAAATTCAATCAGATTTGAACTCCCTTTGAAGTGGTTTGAGAGCTTTCTCGATTGCATAAGCGGCCTGAAGTACCACATCATCGTTCCATCTTCGTCCGACAATTTGAAGCCCGATAGGCAAATTTTCAGACGAGTACCCGGCATTCAGAGTTAAGGCCGGGTGGTGAGTCCCATTGAAAGGAGCTGTGTTATTCACCACTCCGAATGCCCGGTGAATTCGCTCTGAAAGTCACTGTTCTATAGGTACAGACAGACTGCCAAAAATTATAGCTCCTTCCCCCGTCCTGAGAGACCGTATTTAGAGCGCCTAATAATACTGGAACTAGAAATGTTAGAAAAACGAAGGGTAATAACAGACTTAACTATGTTACAACAAGATAAAAAATAGATTAATTCATTTGAACCCTAGCGATTTCTTTGAGCTTAAACAACGTAAAGAAGTATTTCTTTGCAAATATAGTAGTCAACCATTGAAATTTGTTAAGGACTGCCAGAACGCTTTTGCTTAACTCTTAGACGCAGAAATTTTTTGCGTGCCTGGCAAATAGGGACATGCAATGCGTGCCTAAAAAATGGTAATCACGCAAAATGTGTTTTTAAAATCACTGAAATTTTCAAAAAGACGTGACTGGCCAATCACGCGTTGTTGTATGCAGCACTGTGCATCGTCTGACAAAAAAGCGTGAGTGACCAATCAGTCATTTTTTCCACTTCTATTTTCCATTCACATTTATGCTAAAAACAGCCGCACCGAAAGCGTGATTCAATGTGGGTACTACTCCAAATGGAGTAGCTTCTGCTAGTAAGGGTTAAACAAAAAGCAGAAATGTCATTGGTCAACATGTGGTTTGTTGTGATTGGTCAAAAGTCAAAGAAGTAGGTGTTTGATCAGAAAAATTTAAATTATGACTGAAAGAGATAACTAGAGGTAAATATAACACATACCAGTTATAGAAGTATTCTCGTCAGGCAGCATCGCTCCCACACACGGCACAGTAGGCATGACCAGGAGGTCGACATTCTCGAACAAATTATCATACAACCTTTTATGCTGCACCACCAAGCTCTGCGCCTTTGCATACGAACCTAGGCCGTATTTCTCCCTGATATAAGCGGCAAACATACTGCACATCTTTATCGAAATCGACAGTGAATTGGCATTGGTCTTGAGACCACGGAACACCGCCTCTGACAGCTGTCCACTCTGTAGTCCTCCACAAACTAGAACAGTGCAGATCACATATTGACTATTGGTGCAAAAATTTGCATAAAACTCACAGGATCCATCTACAGATTGGTTGGGCGAATTTAGTATCACAGCCATGACTGCGGCGGTAGCTGAAATAAACCGGTTCATCTTCAACTTCATTTGAAGAACTGAAGTGCTGCAGCTAACCAAGTGGATGATGAGGCGCCGAGACTTCTTCGACAGAAGCGAAACTTCTATCCAGCTTAATTTGGTCGATTGCGTTTTGGACAGTCGTTTTGACTTCGTCTGTAACCGGGCCCTCGAATGCTTCCTTCAGAACACCAATTCTCAAATGCTCGACTGAATCTTGCAACTAAATGTCACAAATTCACCTAATCATATGCAACTTTGTAGTCAGTCATACCGTGCTGGTGTAAGTGCGAGATGGAAATCCAGTTGATGGCTGTCGAGGATCGTTGTGGTCGTCAAATCCAGCCATTACCTGAAAGCCAACCCATTCTGATTCATAGCTGGTTACCAAGCAACAGAAGCACCTCAAGCATGAGCGCACAGTCAGTTACGGTTCGGGCCATAGGACCAATGTGGTCTAGGCTATTATCTATTGAACAAATTCCGGTGTAGGGAACGAGACCATGGGTTGGTTTCAGCCCCACTATACCGCACTGAGCTGAGGGAATCCTGATCGAACCGCCTTGGTCACCACCTATCGCCAGATCCACCTCACCTGTTGCCACCTGAAATTTATCGTTGTTCTTCTGATGCATTCGTGTCATGGCGTCAGTGTAGTGTAGTGTAGTGTAGTGTAGTGTAGTGTAGTGTAGTGTAGTGTAGTGTAGTGTAGTGTAGTGTAGTGTAGTGTAGTGTAGTGCAGTGCAGTGCAGTGCAGTGCAGTGCAGTCTAGTGTAGTGTATAAATTTACTTAGCAACAGTGTAGTGTAGTGTAGTGTAGTTGTCGTGTCATGTTGTGTCGTCTGTCTTGTGTTGTGTCGTGTCGTGTCGTCTGTCTTGTGTCGTGTCGTGTCGTGTCGTGTCGTGTCGTGTCGTGTCGTGTCGTGTCGTGTCGTGTCGTGTCGTGTCGTGTCGTGTCGTGTCGTGTCACATGGTGTCGTGTCGTGTCACGTGGTGTCGTGTCGTGTCGTGTCGTGTCGTGTCGTGTCGTGTCGTGTCGTGTCGTGTCGTGTCGTGTCGTGTCGTGTCGTGTCGTGTCGTGTCGTGTCGTGTCGTGTCGTGTCGTGTCGTGTCGTGTCGTGTCGTGTCGTGTCGTGTCGTGTCGTGTCACGTGGTGTCGTGTCGTGTCGTGTCGTGTCGTGTCGTGTCGTGTCGTGTCGTGTCGTGTCGTGTCGTGTCGTGTCGTGTCGTGTCGTGTCGTGTCGTGTCGTGTCGTGTCGTGTCGTGTCGTGTCACGTGGTGTCGTGTCGTGTCATGTCGTGTCGTGTCGTGTCATGTTGTGTTGTGTCGTGTATGCAAACAACTGTACATTACCACAACCCCACTTCCACTGCTGGAACCTCCAGCCGAATGTTTGGTGTTCCAAGGATTTCTGACAGGTCCATAAGAAGTAAGAAAGCTGCCACCACTAAAGCACAAGTCCTCACAAGTAGTTTTGCCAATGATTTGAGCTCCTTCATCCAGCAGTCTGGTAACAATGGTGGCATCGTATTCAGGTACAAAACCTTCCAATAATCTCGACCCATTCATCATAGGAACTCCGGCAACGAATACCGTGTCCTTCACTCCAACCTTCCTGCCCTGCAGTTTTCCAGCTGGAGCGCCCTGAATGTCGCATTTCCAGTACCTGGAACATTAAAATTGACAAAGAGAAACTAAAAAACGATCAAAACTAAATCAATCATTTCGGTCGGTCGATTTCCCAAAAAATCGCAATAAGAAATTGCCGATTTTCCGTGAAAAATCGCCGCCAAAATTTTCGGATAGAGGGGCCCGAGGGTGACATGGCTTAGTGCAAGGCAAATCGATTAGCGACTAGGCAACTAGTAAAACTTTTGCAAATGACCAGGTTTCTGACAAATCGGAAACTTTATGGCTTTATCTATGTTCACGGCGTCAGTTTCCGATACATTCGGCCTGGCTTTCCGATAGGTTGTTTTCAGACTGTCTTGGTTTAGTTAGTGCGTTAAACTGACATACTGAAAGCTATTTCTTTAACCATCTCAACTGCAAGCGTTCCCTGAACATATGAAACAACAAATCTTGAGTTTTCGACTGGTTCAAAAAACGTTTCCGAGGGGTCTGAAACAGCTTTCACGTTCACCTTCATTTTTTTGCTTTCCGATATGTGGCTAACTACGCCATAAGGCGTGGGTATATTGCAAAGGGTCATAATTTTTTGTCAAATTGAAAATTTGTCACTAGAAGAAACTGGATAAATCGCTACGGGATGCCATTCCACCTTATCAAACCGGTTTTGAAGCAACGATTCCATTTAAACTAGAATTAGTTGCCAAAAGTTTCAAACTCTTGTACTAAATATTGTGGTGCATTTACATGCAGCACACCTGAAGCAAAAAAATCCACAAATAGAAAAAGCTGAATACAAAAATACCAGAGTACGAACAATAGCAGCAAAAATACCAAATCTTAAATATCTGACACCCTCAAAAATACCCAATGCTTATTACTTGCTCAGGTCGACCAAAAACAAAAAACACCCCTATAAAGCCAATACCAGTTCACACTAAAAATAGGAATAAATTCGCAAAACGCGTACCATGCATTATGCTTGTTTTCATCGCCCACAGGCCGATATCCAGGAGTTCTAGGATATTTGACAGGCAGCGCAGGTTCGGGTGTCAGGTACATTGCTTGTAAACCTTTCACACTCTCTTTCAACAATTCTACAAACAAAACAAATTGAGACAAAACCTACATAACATCTTATTATACCGGAATATTCCTCCAATTCTTTCCGATCGCAGCCAAATCCATACTTTTCGTTGTAGACCTGCAGCTCGTCAGCTGTCGGGGCACGCATGAAGGACATTTTGCAAGGCGCCTGATTGTGGTCAGAGAACAATTTCTGTTTAACAGAGCTTTGGCGCGTCTAGGCAGCGCATAGGCCGGCTGTGGCGGCTGGGGCCAGTTATTAGAAAAACAGACTGGTATCGATTGGAGTGAGACCTGTTTCTGTTATCAACTACATACATACACGTACGTCTATTCATAAAACAAGAGACCCTTCAGGCGCCAACTACGTATTTACTGCTTTTACATAGAGGCGCCTTGGTACGTATGGACCCTTTTACGAAAGTTTTGGCAATTTTGCCCTACTTTGATCGCCGGTAGCGTGTCATGATATAAAAATTTTACTGTAAAATGCTCTCAATCAGTAATATTTATCTCTAAATCACTAAAGCAACTCAATTTTCTATTTCCATAGTTTGTGGGTTTCGAGCATAGTCTCGATGGCATAGGCTGCTTGCAGAACGGTGGCGTCTTCCCAGTGACGCCCGACGATCTGCAGACCGACCGGCAGGTGGGTTTCTGAGGAGAGACCGGCAAACATGGTCAGAGCTGGGTGGTGACTGGCATTGAATGGAGCTGTGTTCTGCACTATACCGAATGCTCGCTGGATTTGCTCTGAAAGAGAAATATTAAATTAACTACTTACAGTACATAGTTACCGTCAAGCTTCTAATAATACCGCTACGCTATTATTTTTTCGTGATTGCTTTTGGGGGCGCTTTATTATTGGAGCGTACGCGTTTATTATTTCAATGCTACATTGGACATCTCAAGTATCCTCATTTTTCTCTGAAATATTCTGGCTATTTTTGTCTTAAGCAAAAGCAATCTTTGTTTTAGTCTGACTTAAATGTTTGCAAGCTTAATCAAAGAAAATTGTCTCAAAGGGACAGTATTCTATTCTACATTGGAAACACGTAAAAGCGTTGATATGCGCGTGGGGGGAGCACTATTATTAGAAGGGCGCTACTATTAGAGCGTGCGCGTTTATATTTTCGGACTGTCCGTAAAGGGCGCACTATTGGAGCGTGCGCTTTTATTAGAAGTCTTACGGTTTGTCCATAGCACTGTTGGACGGATACATGCAATATGCAATATCAAACAAGCATGGTTCGGTCAGGCTATAACAGAAAAGTTCGGTATCCACAGCAGAGATCAAGAAGTGTTCCATCGCTTTTTAACTCGGTCAATTATTTATTAATTTGGCTCAAATTTTCAGCATTTCAGCAAAAAATTAACATAACTAGCTACAAATGGTGCAATTTGGTGCGAAAATTCCAGCTGGTGCTGATTTTATGACTCAAAAACTAAAAATCAAAGTGGTCTGAGGAAATTCCAAATTTTCAGGTAAATTGAAAGAGTATGGCTTTGTAACTTGCAAGAAAGATTGATGTTGCCATTGGGCATTACATACTGACTGGACTCTAGCTCAAGGGGAACTAACATTGGGGAATTTCAAAAACACGACCGAAAATCCCATAGTTATGAAATCTGGAATTAACGCATTAAATCAGTTGTTAATCAACACATTTTGTAGCAGGAAAGGAAGTTCGACAAATGAATGAACATGACATTTATTAAACGCTGTTCCTCATCATGGAAACCTTCCTCATGGCATTTTTCAGAAATAGAAAATCTTCAAAATCGTCATTTTACTGATTTTGCGAAGAAAAGTCACATTTAGCCATGTTTTTAAATTCCCCAATATTAGTTCCCTGGTCCGAGATGACGAATCACGGGGGTGGCGAAATGGACCTCGAGTCTGATCGTAGACCGTAAGGCAAATAGGCCCCCGCAAATAGGATCGGATCGGAAGTAGTCGTCGCTACGATCTTTTCACTAACCAGGTATGGACGTATCGGGATCGGGAAGTTTGCAGGCAGTGACAGGCAAGGTGGGCATCAGCAGCAGATCGACATTCTTGAACAGTTCATTGTATTGTCTTCTATGCTTCAGCACCAGATTTTGTGCCCGTGCATAGTATCCCAGACCGTACTTCTCGCGCAAGTAGGCAGTGAACATGGTAAGCATTTTGTTTGTGATCGACAGCGAAGAAGCATTCGACTTGAAACCTCGAAACAGTGCGTCCGACAGCCGACTGCTCAATAGTCCACCCAGACCTGTACCGTAGCCTAAACTCGGCGATTTTTGGTTAACCTTTGTAGATGAAAGTTCCTTTTAAAGCAACTAACCATGACCGTCAACAACCTGGTTGAAGTTGCTTAACAGCACCACCATAGCTGCAGCAAAAGCTGAAAAAGATGGTTAGACTGACATGAATGTTAATATTTACCGAGTTTTAATCGAACTTGTCATTTTCTACTTGAGAATAAACACGATTTTTTTGGCACGCAGACACGTTCTTCACTGAAATGGGGCCCACCTTCATTGTGCCAAGGCGCTGATATCTCCTCTACTGAGGCAAATAGGCCTGCATTTTTTAGCTTCACTATGACTCCCTGTATCGTCTCATTGACATGGCTTTCACATGGCTCGTAACCCTCTCTCAACACCCCAATTCGTAGATGTGTCGTTGGTTTTTCAATCTGAAAATCTTGATTTTTTGTCTTTTATTGTTAGTTACCAAACAAACAAAAACGTCCTAGTCCGAAAGGAGAAAATGTTAAAACATCAAACAAAGAAACCAAAGTTGCTACTGCATTTTTTGACGCAGAAACAAGAAAAATAAAAAGTAAAGCGAAACAAATAAATGCACCTCTTTTGAATATTCAGGAACCGGGAACGGGATGGACGGCTGTCGAAAGTCATTGTGGTCATCAAATCCTGCAATGACCTAAAATAATAACCATGTTTTGAACTTTCTAAACTGAAATCAACTCATTTACCTACCTCCAGCAAAAGAGCGCAGTCTCTGACCGTTTTGGTCATAGGTCCAGCATGATCTACGGTCGTATCGATTGGCATGATGCCTGCATACGATACCAGGCCATAGGTAGGCTTCAGACCCACGATTCCACAATGAGTGCAGGGAATCCTGATAGACCCTCCTTGATCTGCGCCGATCGCCATATCGACCTCGTCTGTTGCCACCTAAACACAGAACATCTCTTATTGTATGCCTCGTCAGTTCAGCTGAGTAGTGTTTCTTATCAAATTAAAATTAAATAACAAAATTAAATTGTTTTGGCCAAAATCACCAAGTAAATAGCAATTTAATAACAAATTAAATTTCTCGCGATGACCGTCAAACAAATTAAAATTATATTAAATTTCGTAAAATTGGCCTAGAAATTTGATATAAATTTGATATGAATTTGATATAAATTTGCTTACTTTGGCAGCTTCACTAACCAAAGTCTGGCTACAAAACAACAAGTTCAGTCCAAAGATGACCTTGTTCATGCCTATAGCAAAGATATCAACTCATTAAATGCTAATTTGTAGACCATTTGTTACCCATCTGAAGAAAGGTCGACTCATTTTGGACTGAACGACCCAGGTTTTCAGCTGTTTCCTCAGAAATTGAGTATTGATTTTAGCAAATTTATATTTAATTCATAGCAAATAACAAATTTGTATCAAATTAAATTAAGAATTTGGGCACCAAGCAAATTAATAGCAAGTTATTTTCTTCTGAAGGCTGAGCAAGCAATTTAATAGTTATTTAATTTAAAAATAAATTTACTCGGAAACACTACAGCTGAGTTCTTAAAGTTGGTGTAGTCGGTCGGTCGGTCGGTCGGTCGGTCGGTCGGTCGGTCGGTCGGTCGGTCGGTCGGTCGGTCGGTCGGTCGGTCGGTCGGTCGGTCGGTCGGTCGGTCGGTCGGTCGGTCGGTCGGTCGGTCGGTCGGTCGGTCGGTCGGTCGGTCGGTCGGTCGGTCGGTCGGTCGGTCGGTCGGTCGGTCGGTCGGTCGGTCGGTCAGATTAGATATGATCTGATCTGACCAAATTCATTCTGTTTTTGATTTCAGTTGCGAAGTTTTGATTTGTCTTGCTGTTTCCTACGTACTGAACGTACCACAACAGCACATCCACTAGTAGAACCTCCAGAAGTGTGGTCTTTGTTCCAAGGATTCCGGACCGGCCCATAAGTGGTCAGAAAGCTAGCTCCACTCATGCATAGGTCTTCACAAGTAGCTTTTCCCACTATTTCGGCCCCCTCATCCAACATTTTAGTCACACACGTGGCGTCATAGTCCGGCACAAATCCCTCAAGCACCCTAGAGCCGTTCATCAACGGTATTCCAGCCAGAAATACCGTATCCTTGAGTGCCACCTTTTTGCCCGCCAATTTTCCACCTTCAGCACCTTTAACTGAACATTTCCAATACCTGACAAAAATAGCCAAGATTTAAATTTGAATTTCCCGCCTAAACAATCAGGCGCTACCATGCATTGAACTTATTCTCCTCTGCACTAGGTCGGTAGCCAAAATCGCGCGCATATTTCACTGGAGGTACCGGTTCGGGCAGGGCGCAGACACGCTGGAAGTTTTTGATCGTTTTGGTGAGGAATTCTGAAAGTTTTTCTCAGCTTTTTCACTCTTTTTGTGTTGGCCTACCAGAATAGATGCCTAATTCTTCTTTGGAACAGTTGAATCCGTAGCGTTGATTCAGAGGTTCAAGTTCCTCAACGGACGGGTTTTTCAAGTAAGCCATTGTTTTGTTATCATTGGCGACAGACGTATAGATAGTTTATGCACGTAGGTACCAGGTGGGTAGTTTAGGCGGCCGTAGGGCTGTACTGCGCACAGACACACAGCTGATATGACGCCGAGACCAACAGCTCTCTAGTAGTCTAGCCTAAAACAAGTTTTTCTGCCGGTCTGTCAGCCACCCGGCGATTAGCGTAAAACAGAAGTGCCCTCTTGTCAGACATTGAAAATATTAGGTATTGAGTCCTTGGTTCTCCTATATTGTTTAATCTCTAAAATGATACCAGAGTACTAGACCAAAACTAACTGGACTTCTATACTGTTCAGAATGGGTTAAAAAATTAATTAGATTTAAAAAAATGAAAGACAAAGGTAAGTGATTAAGTGGAAAACCTACTGTACTGTACGCTCAGAGGTTGCTATTAAAGTCTTCTGATTGATCTGTTCTGCAGGTCTTATGCAATCGTTCTAGAGCAGCAGATTTTCAAAGAAAAAATGCAAAAGCCAAAAAATCTTTAAACATGTAGTGTAAAATATTGGGGCGAACCCCATACATAATATCGGAAAGTACTGGAATAAACTCAATATGTACCCAATCTTGTTATATCTCTTTATCGTTGCAGCCCCAAATGGAACATCTTCTCAATTCTGCAACTCTTCATTCATTGGCCAAAAATTGGCTGCACGAAGACCTTCCATCTCTGGACACAGGTGGCGCTGTGGTGGGTCGTGCCAGGTCACGTGCCCTGCTCAACTGCAAGCAGAACTGTGTGTTGGCCGGGCGGCCGTTCTTTGACGCCATCTTTGCTCAACTCAACTGTCAAGTAAACTGGAAGTTCGAGGAGGGTCAACAGCTTCAGGCGCCATGTCAAGCAGCCGAAGTAGTTGGTGCAACTCAGGATATACTTCTGGGAGAGAGAACTGCACTCAATGTACTGACCAGAGCTGCTGGAATCGCTTCTCTCACTTCCCAATGTGTGCAGAAGGCAGAGAAGGCTGGGTGGAAGGGAAGGGTAGCGGCTACGAGGAAAACCACTCCTGGCTTTCGAGTTGTCGAGAAGTATTCGGTTATCGTAGGCGGAGGTGAGGGGGGATACTACCATTAGTCGGTGGGGGCAGTAGACCACCTATTGCAGTCAGGCACTTAACGCCATATATGTAAGGTACGTTGTGTCCATACATATAACAGGGGGTACGGGTCTGTCCCCAATCGGGAGTCTGGTAAGCAATTTTTCACAATTTTTTTGGAATTTCAGACACTAAAATTGCTAAAATCACCTGTAAAACGGCACGTTTTAGCTCTATTTGAGAAAAAATTAGCGATTTTTTTTAATTTGTCACCTAAAATAGCGCTTTTTTGCGATTTTTGAGACTTTTTTGGTATCCAACCCTACAGACATGGGCTAGCATTTCGGCTGATGGGAGGTAGAATTTTCATTCCTGATGGGGGCTGAGGGGGTAGGAGCGCCTGATGGGGGGCTGAGGGGGTGGTAAGCCAAAAAGTCCGATTTTTGGCGAAAATCAGGGTTTTTGGCTTATTTTTCATTAAAATACGCTAAGATTAGCTATTCTGAGCTCATTTACGCCTATTCCAGGCATATTTTTATCATAATTTTCTATACAAAATTCTTCCCAAAAATTCCTGATGGGGGGTAGCGGCCGGCTGATGGGGGGTAGATCAGAGCCTGATGGGGGGTCAACCCCCCTCAGCCCCCCCTTTACCCATGTCTGCAACCCTACCTTTTCCGCTAGAATTTGGGCTCAGACCCTTCCCCCAACCCCTCCCCATCGGCGAATGACCTGTTACAAGTACAGTATCGTTGTATCGGATAGGTACAATGTACATTATAAGGTAGCCATACCATTTATGGTACCGGTACCTACAGTACCGAGGGTAGGAGTTCCATAAGCTGTCATATGGTACCCCGTACGTTAAGCCACCATGGCGGTGCCATGTACGTATATGGTACCCCTACCCTACCCTACCCTACGTACCTGTGCCGTTATATATGGTGCCGGTACCTTATGTGGCGTCAAATGACTGTATTGCATGTATGGTTAGTGTAGTATTTGTGCCCATTTTAGGAGATACACATCGTTATTCACTGGCAAGTATGGTAATGCTAAAAGACAACCACATTTGGGCTTGTGGAGGCGATTTTAGAACGGTTTTTTCTTTTCTTTTAATTCTTCTTCTAACCAATAAATCAGCATACTAATTTAGGCCATTTGCAAAGCAAAATCGCTAGCTGGCTTTAGTCAAAAGATCGAAGTTGAGACGAGAAACAGAGAAGAAGCCATTACTGCAGCCAAATACGGCGCTGACATCGTTATGCTGGATAACTTCACACCACAGGTAACGTTGACCCTATTTTTGCTTATGCTCCGCAATATGTAAATTTTCAGAACGCACTGTCAGTAAGCGAAGAACTGAAAAAACAATTTCCAAATGTTACCGTTGAAGCTAGTGGCGGATTGACGTACCATAATATGGATAAGTATTTCGCTACTTCTATAGACGTGTTGTCTATGAGCGCACTGACTCAGGGTTATTCAACTATTGATTTTTCTTTGAAGATTGATCATTAGAATAGCGTGAAACTTATAATAGAAGCCACCTCTCGTATAGCAGCTATAGAATCGCGTTAAACGAACATCAGATTAGAAAAAGTTTTAGAAAGATCTTACCTTTAGCAAAAGAGAACACGCGTAAAATCAAGCAAATTCAATAAGGGTAAATCTAAGTGTTGGCAGATTACGTCATTACCATTACGTCAATTTTCAACCGAATCAGAAAATTTCTTGCACCTTTGTTATTATTTGTTAAGAGTTTGTTTTGAACAAGTCCTAGCCTGATAGCCTTCTGTAGCCTGTACTTATGCCCTTCGGAAATGAACTGACACGAATTTTCAGACGTCAATTTGAACATAAATACAGTATAGATAAAAAAAATGTCCCATCGCTTTTTCGGCCTTCACTCAAACGTTTCGTTCTCAGTCACTTCTTTACCGATTTGGCTCAAATTTTCAGCAAGAATTAACAACATGGTTGGCTATTTATTTTGCAAGTTTAGTGCCAAAATTCCGACTCATACTGGTTTTATGACCCGAAAACTAGGAATGAGGGTGGTCCAGGCAAATTTATTTTTTCGGTAATACAAGGAGTACAGGCCTGAAACTTGCAGGAATGATTGGTGTTGCCATTGGGCATAACATACGAAGCGGGCAGCCCTGTAGCTCATAGGGCACTAAAATTGGGGAATTTCAAAAACATGACTAAATATGACTTTTCTTCGTAAAACCGGCAAAATGACGATTCTAAAGATTTTCGATTTTCAAAAAACGCTGCAGGGATGGTTTGTATGGTGTGGAACAGAGTTTAAATTTCAGGTTCATTTATTTGTCGAACTTCCTGCTACACTCTGTGTTGATTAACAACAGATTCAGTGCTTTGATTTAGAACACAGAACACAGAAGAAGAAGAAGACACAGAAAGTTAGCCGACTAGGACTTGGTCATAATAATCATGTCAAAAATCTTTTGATTAGGTAGAACATTGACAGAATGACGGCCATTTGAAATTGTCCGCTAAACTCGAAAAAAGGCAAGGCGGTTTTTTTATGATCAACACTCTATTTATTTACGCATGAATAAATTAGCATGAAATAGAGTAACATTATCTAACATAATTCTGAACAGAAATTCTGACTTTCAAATCTTCTTGCGAGCTAGAACAATCGAACGTTTCAACAGAAAAGGTTGTACTAAATTTTCAATTGGATCATCTGCAGACTCAACCAAAGGTCTTGAAGGGTTCACCAAACGGTTTGAAGCTGCAGGGTGCCTCCCGATATTATGGAAAATGTCTATAGGATTCATGGCATGGCCGTACGCTACAGCATAGGGCGATGTTCCTTAAAAATCGCTTTAAACTTATTTTCGCAAAAAAAAGTCTTTGTCTGACCTGTCTCTAACACTCCAGCCAGCGGAAAACGCACGCCAATTCCAGGTGCGGCTAGAGGAATTGGAAAGTTTAGTTCCCCTTCGAAGCTTGTGTCGTCCGCATCTTCCACAGTTCCGCTGACTCCAACGCTGTGAATGAACGGATTACAGAAAGGCGGACGACATTTCACAGGAGTGTAAGCGTAAGGCAAAGTAGCCACTGGAATTTCTTTTGCTTTCACTGAAAAAATACACCTACTCTTTTTACACAAAGCTTGTCTACCGTAGTGTAGTTTGATTAGCTGTAGGGTTTACTGTCTCTACTCGCGCGTTGTGTGAATTATTATTAGTGTTCCGACGATATCAAAATTTGTCGATATTCGATATCGATATCGATATTTTCAGTTCAATATCGATCGATATCGATATCGATATTTATAGTTATGCAAGAAAATGTGAAAATTTGAAATAGCAAGCTGCTCTCACTGCTTATCAGTCAAGCACTGATGCAATCAGCGATCTGATATCAATTAGTAGAGAATCGCAGAAAAGTTAGTGGCCCTTCTGAACCCCTTCAATGAAAAGGTTGACCCCTCAGGCCGATGCCCCACCCTCATAGGCATAATGAGCTCAAACAGAACAGCATATTTTAACTAATTTTAATGACAAATATGCTAAAAAAACTTGATTTTAGTAATAAGTCGGAGTTTTTTGCTTACCATCCTTTCAACCACCCATCAGCCGGCGGTACCCCTCAGGATTTGAAAATGCTCTGTCGAAATACTAGTAGTTCATATCTGCTTCAGCCCTCCTGTTTCAAGTATGCGGAGTGGCTTCAGTGTTGCTGCAGACATTTAAGAACCATAGAGTACATAGGCCGGAAAAATGGGTTGGGTCGAAATACTAAAATTTGGGGTGGGCCTGCCGGTTTGTGGGGGTTGGTGTGTGTGGTGTGTGGCGATTTTGGTGCGTGGGTCAGGAACACAAGTCGGCTTCAGGGGGGTGGGTGGAGTCGTTTGGGGGATCGAGCCCAATTTGGAGGGTGGGCAAAACCCCTGGACCCCCCGCGGCCCATGTATGCTAAGAACCGAAGCGTTGCTGTCAGAAAGCTGAGAATGGCGAGAAATTGATGTTTCTGAGAGCTATCATGCCAGATGCCACTGTTAGGTTTTGACTATAGAATCGATTTCTGAGTTGTTCAGGAAAAACTGTTTTTTACTGTTCCACAGAAATAAACTTGGTGTCAGTTTTGTTTTGTTTCCTAATTTTCCACACAACAAATATCGAAAATATCGATGCGAAATATCGCGATATCGATATCGATATCGATATTGGAAAATGGGTCGATATATCGACTTTTCGATATCGATATCGATATATCGTCGGAACCCTAATTATTATTACACAACGTGTGCGAGCCGCTACAGTAGCGCCAGGTAAAAAATACGGTACTAACTGAACTAACGTCTGGCAGCGCGAAAGTTGGGGCTTTGGCTGAGTTGGGCCAAAGTGACCAGAGGAATGTTGAGAGGGTTGACGGGACGAACTAAGTGACCGACATTCACTCCCAAATTGCTCTGATCGGTCACTAATTTTCCAGCCAGGTCGAAAATGCCGTTCCAGCCGGGAATCGGAATGTTCAGATCACCGAAAAGTTTCTGAAATTCAGATAAACAAGCGATCTTAACTTCCTTTTAGTCGGGGCCGTCCATAAACTACGACGCTCAGAGAGGGGGGTGGGGGTACCCCGAAAACCGTCGCAGAACGTCAGAGGGGGGGTGGGTGCTGAGGCAAAACGTTGACGTATTTTTGGCCTTTTTTGGTAAGGTTTGACGATTGCAGAATAAGCAAGAATGCAGAGAAAGTCAAACGGTTTTTGACACATTTTTGTAGTTGTACAACATACAGTATGTTAGCCTGATTTGTACAGGGTGTGCAAAAAACAACCCAGCAGATTTTTTACTGTAGCAACCGTAAATCCCCCCAACCGATTTCAATAAATCTTTTTTGAATGAAAGACAAATAAATTATCGATTGGTAGAGTTTTCGTTAAGATGCTCTGCTTGTAGGTTCTCGAGGTATTTGCCCTCAAATTTGAAACACTGATTTTGGCAATGAACAAGAGTGATTAAAACAACCCAGCAGATTTTTTACTGTGGCAACCGCAAATCCTCAACCGATTTGAATGACTCTTTTTTAACTGAAAGTTAAATAAATTTTTGAAAGATTGGTGAAACTAATTGGTAAATACGTACATATGTGCACAGGCATAAATTTTTCTATTATTCATTTGTGATTACGCAGTCAGAAAAGCAGCTTCAGATTTTGAACGAAAATTCCAAAATTTTATTTCGGGGAGGGGGCCTCCCAAACGTCGTAATTTTTATGGGGGGTGATGATGAAAACGTCGGAGGGGGTGGGGGTGCAAAATTTTTAATTTTTGAACGTCGTAGTTTATGGACGGCCCCATACGGAGTAAGTAATGCATACGAAATTAGTTCCAGGGTCAATTTCCAGTCCTTGACTCATCTGATGAGTAAATGGAAACAGCGGAAATGCATTCGAGGATTGCAGCTGCGGAAAGGGATTGTAATCGGCCGGTAACTCAAACGGCTGAACGCCAGTTGTAGCTTGTCGTTTGGTTCTCTGGAAAAGAACTCGTGCATCTGAAGAAATAGATGGAAATTGTACGTAGTTAATCGGTAGTTAAAAGATTAGCGCTTACCGACAAGCGGAATTAAGAGATAGGCAAAGAGAACTATGTTTCGCAGTACCAACATATCGCACTTAATGACTTGACTGACAACGTCTAAATCAGGACAAACTCGCCGTAAAGGTCGGAGTGTCTCTAAAATTGACCCCATTTAACCGACGTACCTACATACGTATTTTCCCGATTCTCGTTATGCACGGTTTTCTTTTCAAAGTTTTTACTCAATTCAAAATAAAGTTGAAAGTTCATTCTGTTCCGGCCTACACATTTCGCACCGACCTTTAAAAAGAATAATGAAGAGCACATTTTTTGTTTAGTTCACAAACCTAAGTTCATAAAGCTAAGTCAATAAAAAATTCTCCTCTACTGTATCTACGTCTGTGTGTGTGGGTAGTACTTACCTGGTGGCGTAATCAGATTGCACAGTATGTAGTTGGGTGCCGGCACAGTTGGTGTAGTGGTTTAGGCCGCATAGCCACTGTGCGCGAAGTCTTGCGCTCATCCTTTCGGCGCGGCAAGTTTCTTGCCGCAGTGTTGGTCGTTGGCATAACCCCCTTCAACACACCGGTGTTTCTAATTGTCGGGAAGTCGCGCGCTTCCCGACAGCTGTCGGGAAGATAAATTTTTCAGTTCCCGATTTTGTTGTTGTCGGGAAAGTTTTTGGCATAACAGCTTACTGACAGAAAAACACTTCACAATAGCAATTTTTTGAGCTTACCGATAGTTTTTGGTAATTCCCAACAATTTAGGAAAATTTCCAGAAGCTTATCGGAAAGCTTCTAATAAAAAAGACAACAAATAGCCAAAACAGAGAGACTGTCGGACAACATTTTCGTTGTCGGGAACCAGGTTCCCGATAGTTGTTCGTTGTCGGGAAGCGCGTTTCTAAGAATTACGCCAAAACGCCAAATGGCGTAGGTATGTTGCATTGGGATAAAGCATACCCATACGACCGAAAGCTGGTGACAGCGAGTACAGGTAAATGGGAACCGACTGGATTTGCCTAAGCACCGAAAGCCGCAGAGCATGCTTGTGTTAGAGGAAAAGAAGATCAACGACGTTAGGAGTTGTCTGAGAGACCAGCAATAAGGCCTATACCGATTTAGTTCATGTCGCCGAGCGGCCGTTGGGAGCTGACATCACCATGACGTCACCACGCCGACGCCAGGCACTCTCTTAGTGACTGGCACCCAACAGAATGGCTAGGAGTGGCTTGGCAGTGAAAGAAATGGCACAACGTCTGCGATAACGATTATCAGGGGTCGCAAAATTGACCGCGCAGGTCTGATCGTAGGGCTACACATGGTTCGCTCCCCGCCACATCGGATCGGATCGGGAAAACATTTATCTCAAACAGAAACAAACAAAGAAACAATTTTTTCAGGTGGCGATTAATTGGAATATCAGTGCGCACAATAAATATGTATGTATCCGTCAGCCAGTGTTGTCTATAAGCGGTCCATCTCTTCTCTCGGGTTTGCCAGCAAATAAGAAGGGATCAACATTCGCGAACGTATGACCGAATTGAAATGCAGTGTTATCAGAAGCTATAACATTGTGGGCTTTAGTAAATTTGCTGCTGATATCTAGTGTACATGTTCAGCTTTGAAATACGGCGTTATAAACTTAGACCTGAGCAAGCATTAGCCCGCTTGCAGTAGGTACAATACAGTTGGTAGGTACTCCAAATTTTCAGGTAAGTCCAGGTTCAGATATCTCTAAAATTCAATTTTAGGTTCAGGTTAAGGTTCAGGCACATTTTTCAAATGTACCCAGTTGTCAGGTTCAGATACACGTTATACAGGGTGTGCCAAAAAAAACAACCCAGCAGATTTTTTGCTATAGCAACCGCAAATCTCAACCGATTTGAATGAGTCCTTTTTTAAATGAAAGACAAATAAATTCTTGAAAGATTGATGTAACGTTTATTAGGATAGTCTGCTTAGTTCCTGAGATTTTTGCCCTCAAATTCAAAACAGAGATTTTGGCAGAGAACAAGAGTGATAAACACAACCCAGCAGATTTTTTTACTTTTGCAGCCATGAATCTGAACCGAATTGAATGAATCCTTTTTTGAATGAAAGCTTGATAAATTCTTCAAAGATTGGTGCAATTTTTATTGAGATCCACTGCTTAGTTCTTGAGATATTTGTCTTCAAAGTCGAAACAGATTTTGGCAAAGAACAAGAGCGATTCCGTTGCACTTCATAATAAAGCAGATTCCTACTGCTGGGGCTAATGACACTTTACTGTTGAAGTGAACCGAGTTTGTGTGTCACCAGTAAAGCCTCCAATATCCCTCAGCAGTAGCAGGAATCCGTTTTATTACAAAGTGCAGCGGAATAATAAAAAATCCCTCTTGTTCACTGCCAAAATCTCTGTTTTGACTTTGAGGACAAATATCTCAGGAAGCAAGCAGAGTACATTAATAAACGTTACATCAATCTTTCAAGAATTTATTTATCTTTCGTTTAAAAAAGGATTCATTGAAATCCGTTGAGATTTGCGGTTGCTACAGCGAAAAATCTGCTGGGTTGTTTTTTTTTGGCACACCCTGTATATGATCGAAAATACAGTAGTATCCGATCGGCTAGCTCCATTCTCCAGTCGGACTTGGCATAAACAAACAGTCATAATTGATTTGACTCTAACTTTGGTGTTTTAATGAATACCAGTGCCAGAAACACGCACAGCACCTTTCAGTCAAGAAATCTGAAGAAAATCCGGGTTTTTATCTACCAGAAATTTGCACTGAGAAACTGCCAAAGACAAAATACGAATTGCTAAGACATGACCAGACATGGGCTAGCATTTCGGCTGAGGGGTTGGTAAATTTCCGAATCTTCTGAGCTCAGTTACTTACACCTAATCTAGGCATGCTTTTATAATAATTTTCTATACAAAATTCTTCCTAAAAATTCCTGAGGAAGGGTAGCGGCGGCCTGAAGGGGGTAGCTCAGAGCCTGAGGGGGTTCAACCCCCCACCGACCCCCTTTGCCGATGTCTGGGCATGACAACAAAATGTGATTGTACGTACGTGTGCCATAGTATTTTTTAAGCGGCCATGCGATTGGATAGAACCAAACGTATGATCGACAGGAGGAGACAGCTTTATCAATGTTTTACCACTAGAGTAGTAAGGGGCGGTATGCTGGAGGGGCAGTGACGTCACTGCCTCTCCGGCCGCCTCGAGATAAGCCGCGCCCTCTAGAGACTCCGCCCCCTTACGACTCCGCCCCGCTCGGGAGTTTCAAACAGCAAAAACCGACGGTTGAACTTTCGCACACGGGCCAACGGTCTTACCAAATTTCCCAGCCTTCGCCCTGGTGGATATGTTGTGAAAACTCAAACTCTGCAGCCTTTTTGCTTGTACGTACAATGTATACGTTGTTAAACAAATTGCTACTCATTTTTGCTCAGTAGGAGCTCATACGTCAACTTGCTGCTGTTTTTGCTCGTCGCTAAACCGTGCCAGCCCTGGCGGATATGTTGTGAAAACGGCAATGGTGTTTAGTGCCAGCTGCAGGCGAGCTTGATTTTTTGCTTCTAGAGATAAGCGGCGGCCGACTGAACTGTTTGTAAACCAATCCGTATTGCGGTTTTATTAACACCAACACAAAGAGGTCGCAGTGGGCGCCCGATATTTTAAAACACCTTCCACTCAGAATTAGTCAAATATCTTAATTTGTCAGCTGGTCTATCTCCCCCGAAAGTTGAGGCTTCCGTTTAAAAACGTTATTGTACTTATTACTTATTGATTATAACAAATCTGACTCAAAAAGCCATGGCGGATTAGAAAAACCAGAGAACAACCAAACAACACACTAATTTATTTATTAGTTCCCCCCAAAAGTATTGATCAAAGTTTCCAATTCGAAAGTTTGAATTACGCGCCAAAAGTACAAATTCAGTTTTTAAACGGAAGCCTCAACTTCGAAACTCCGGAGCGGGGCGGAGTCGTAAGGGGGCGGAGTCTCTAGAGGGCGCGGCTTATCTCGAGGCGGCCCGAGAGGCAGTGACGTCACTGCCCCTCCAGCATACCGCCCCTTACTACTCACTAGTATTACAAATTTCTGTTTTACTATGCTAGTAAAATAACAGTACAACTTTCCTTCCCTCTTAATATTGCTTTTTCGTGCATACAAAAAGCAGAAGAAAAAATCTGTAAGTAGCGGACGTAGGTGTCAGCAAGAATGCATAAAAGAGTAGCAAGAATGTGCCACTCAGCGGCCGGCCGAGTGTCGATGCGCTGCACCTTAATTACCGGAGGGGTCGGGAAATTAGCGACCATCCGGTAATTGCGCATGCGCTTTATTGCAGCTTTCTGCAGTGATTTTTGAGCGGGATATTCAATCTGTCTTTGGGAATATAGCTGCCCCCGTTGATTCATTAAGTCAACGGCAACATGATAAAGGGAAGGAAAGGTAAAAAAGCTGGAATATGCAAGCATGTTGCCATTCCTGTCGCGTTGATCTGATTAGCAGGACCACCACCTCGGACAGTTCTTTTTTCTTTGTGTCGGCAAAAATTTGGAACGCTTTGCCCCCTGACGCCCCTCTGTTGTCTTATAAGCAGTTTGATCATTTCTTAACTCCTTGTAACACACATGTTGCCATATGGCAACATGATAGATCCGGAAAATGATATGTCCCGAGGTGAAAAATGAGATCACGTACTTTCCAAAATGATATGTCAGCGAAAATACGGAGATATCCGTCCATCTATCATTTTTGATCTTAGGACAACTCATTATTTTTAGGGATATGTCATTAATCGGCGTGATATGTCATTGCTTGGTTATGACTTGTCATCGTTCAGTACCTGCCCCGGCACGCCCGGGCGTGTTAGGTGATGTCCTCATGACGTCATTAGGTTATTGTTTGCTGCGCAATAGAATAGGCGTGTGTTGCACGTTTCCTGAGCAGTTTTTTGTGCTAGAAACAGCTAGAAAAACTGCTAGACTAAGGAGAAGCGTCAAATAGTGAAGCAGAAAGAGGTATTTTTATTTTCTCCCTCCAAAATCTCTTTCTTTTTGTGGGAAAAATAATCGAACGCTGGGTTCTTCTAAATGTAGTTTTGAATCCCGGTTTAAAGTGTCAGCCCTGAATTTTGTTCGTAAGAGGCCTCTGTTACTTTTGGGAGGGCGCAGCGTTTTAGAATTGCTGGAATCGCTTCGTTCTAGATAGGTAACTATAATCAATTATTATTCGTCGTCCCTAAATAAATTAATTATCTGTCAACGTTCTGTTCGTTAGGGCTTAACTGACTTTTAGGGGTCCCTCCACTATAGGTAGGGTATATTAATTAATCACTATTATCTTTATTATTACTATATTATTGTTTATTAATTAATTAGGGGTCTTGTGTTGTGCCCCCTTTAATTGATGATTCCCTATAATATGATGATAAAGCCCTAACGGCAAAAGTTAGCAATCTGGGTCCCGCAGTGGCCGGCCAAATCGAGAATTGCTCTGGTCGTCGCATACACCCTACACTGATGGGTCTCTAGGGGTATTTTTATGTTTGGAAAACAGGCCCTCCGGAGTGTGCCCTATCGATATGTGTTGTTTAGTGAGTACAGAAGAATTTATGAGCTAAGATGAAAACCTGGAAGTACTCAATTTAATCAGTCGGTAACGTGTTATTTAATTGTTATATTGAAAAAACCTGTGATCATTAGACTCCTGATGAATAGAGCTTTCAAACGATATATTATATGCAAGGGTTCGGTGCCGTTGAAATTTTTGGAATTTTGCCAAAAAATAATCGATAATCAAGAAAAATCGATAGGGGTAGTCCAAAAATATCGAATATAAGTAAGTCAACTGAATACGCTAGTTGTTGGTTGGTCTATTTAGTTGGTGATCGGAGGACTGGGAGCCACAGGTGGTGGGGGCGCGGCAGGTGGTATTCGTCCTCCCACCAGGCCGTTCAAAGTCTGTTTCTCAGCTATTTTCTGTTGTTTCCGAGTCACACTTACAGTTTCAGTCCTGGTACCACTTGCTCGTGCGCATTCAGGAAAGAGAACAAAGGCGCCAGACCGGCAATCGGGGCGGCAGCAAGGGCCGAAAAAAGAAGGACCATCAACGCAGGGGCAGCGGCCGAGAAGACGACAACGACGAGGACACCGATCACAAGGAGCCGCCGCAAGAGTAGAGTGGGGAGTGAATTCCGGCCGACAAACCTAAATCGCTGCCTGTGTTTTTTGTTTTTAGTAAAATGTTGTTTAGTAATAGAAGATTTTGGTAACTACTGTTTTTTTCAAAATTTGGATCTCTGTTACGGCGGCTTGTTGAATATTCTGCATGAGCAGCAATTAAAACCGTGGTGATAGCTACTGGTACTGGGTCAGCTCCAAAATTTAGGTTGCCGGTCAGAAATTCTGCTAAAACAAACCCAAAGCGTCAAAAGCAGTGTTTACTTCGTGAAAGACACCCCGAAAGTCATTAGGGAAGCCGAAAACTGCATCACAATTAAAGCTAGGACAGCTAATCGTCCGCCGAATGAAGTCCGAGCTTGGGTTGCCAGTCAGAAACTCTGCTAAACCAAACCTAAAGCGTGAAAGCAGTGTTTACTTCGTGATAAACACCCCAAAGGTCATTAGGACAGCCGAAAACTGCTTCAAAAATAAGCTAGGACAGCTAATACAGTCAAAAACTGCGTCAGAAATAAGCTGGACAACTAACATAGCCAAATGACAAACTAATTTTATCAGGACATGTCATGATTTTCTTCCGAAATGTTATCATTTTCTTCGGACATGTCCAAAAAAAAACGGACATGTCCGTCTATATTTTATGACATATCGTAGAATTTTCACTTTACGATAGGTAAAGTTTCACTTTACGATATGTCACGAAAGTGAAGTGACATGTCACTTTTGGCGGTGTGTTACAAGGAGTTAAACAGTAATCAGTTCCTTTCTATTGTTATTCGACTTGGTTTTAACTGTGATCTTTAACATGTACTGTTTTATGCTGGCACCTGTTTTTCGCTGCATAGTGAAGTAAGGTTTTAACATGCCAATAAACTTTGACTTTGACATGTGGCATGTGTACATGGCCAAGCTCGTGTGCTGCGTTCAAAATGGAAAGTTTCACAAATGCAAAAAGCCTGATGCATCCGATCCGATCCGATTTGCGGGGGCCTTACATCCTACGATCAGACTCGAGGTCCATTTCGTCATTTCGGACGTTGCCCTTCTTTCACTGCCAGCCACTCCTAGCCATGCTGCTGGGCGCCGGTCACCAAGAGAGCGGCCGGCGTGTCGATGCCATGATGCTGTCAGCTCCCGACGGCCGCCGGTGCCTCATATGCCAGAGGGCTCCAAGCATAGCTGGTTTCTCAGACAGCTTCTGACATCGTAGATCTTCTTCTCCAACGCGGCATGCTTTGTCGAGCGGGTTCGGTGCTTAGGCAGATCCAGTCGGTTCCCATTTTATACCTACTAGCTGTCACCAGCTCTCGGTGGCCTGGGTGGAGCTTTGTGCCGACAACCACCCAACTCTTTGCGGCAAGAAACTTGCCGCGCCGAGAGGATGAGCGCACAACGGCGCGTACAGTGGCCATGCGGCCTAAACCACTACACCAACTGTGCCGGCTAGCCTGATGCATTTCATAGATATCTTGCAATCTCGCCTTGCAGTTGGACGCTCCTTTTAGTTATTGTGATGATTGAAGATCTTAGACCAAATATGGAATGAATTGCCGTTGTAGAAAATTACTAAAAATTTAGTTGACGTTGTACTTGCTCAGAAATCAGGTTGCGCTGCAATAAAGCGCATGCACAATTACCGGAGGGGTCGCGAAATTCCGCACCCCTCCGGTAATTATGGTACAGCGCATCGACGCTCGGCCGGTCGCGGAGTGGCACATTCTTGCTACTCTTTTATGCATTCTTGGCATACATGTAACAGGGGGGTCTGGCGGGGTCTGCCTCCCACCCGACTTAGGCCAGAGAGACCCCCCCAGATGGGGACGCCGCCCCCCCCCCCCCCGAGACGATTTCACCGACCCCCCCCCCTCCGATTTTTCTGGCAAGTAAATTTTCGATCAAATTTTTGCAATTTTTTACAATTTCACACACAAAAAATTGCCAAAATCGCCTGCAAAACAGCACTTTTTAGCTGTATTTCAGCCCAAATTAGCGATTTTTGGCAATTTTTAGCCAAAAAATTGCGATTTTTTTCGATTTTTGAGCGTTTTTTAGTGCCCACCGCCCCCAAAAAATTTTGGCTCAGACCCCCCCCGGCCGGCGCCAGACCCCCCAACCCCCCCTCCCCCATCGGCGGATGACCTGTTACATGTATGATTCTTGGTGTCAGGTAAGTACTGTACCTTTATTTTCAAGCAAGTTGCAAGTTCAGGTTCAAATTAACTCTTAGACGCAGAATTTTGACATGCAATCACGAAAATTTGTGGGAAATGCCTGCATATCAACCACACTCAAAGCGTGCCTGAAAAATGCTAGTCACGCAGTTAATGTTTTTGCATGCACTGAACTTTTCAAAAAACCGTGATTGACTGTGACTGACCAATCACGCGTTACATGTAGCACCGCGCATCGGCTGACAAAAAAGCGTGATTGTCATGTGACTGGCCAGTCACTTTTCTGCACTTTCATTTTCCAATCACATTTATGGCTAACAAACAACCGCACGCAAGGCGTGATTGGGTGGGGAAATATGTGCACAATCACGCTTTGAAAAGCGTGATTCTATGTGGGGTACTACTCCAAATGAAGTAGCTTCTGCTAGTAAGGGTTAACAATTTTCAAGTAAAAACCCAGGTTCAGGTTCAAGTTCAGGTTTATGTGGATATGTGGACAAATAATTTCAGAATTTTCCTATTACCTACCAACTGTACATACGTACAAGAGTTTTTGGAGAAAAAGCAAACGCACTGTCGCTGAACCCTCCGGAAAGAGGGAACCTGTAACCAATGCCGGGAGCCAGCACGGGTACAGGAAAATCGAGGGCACCATTGAGGGCACTGAACCCTCCGGTGTCCAGCTCTGTACCAACTCCGAAATTGTGCACGAACGGATTGCAAAAGGGAGGTTTGCATTTGACTGGAATATAACTTGGAGGAATTTCCACCAACGGAATCGAGCCGGTCTGGGCTAAAACAGAAAATTTATGCAATAAATCCTACCAAATAGAGGCTACCCTAATATGGGAGCCGAATCGGAGGAGCTGCCTAAGCACCTAATGATAGCAAAAGGGAATGACGTTAGTAGGCAGGGCACTGAAAATTGAACCGACCGACCGACCGACTGACCGACCGACCGACCGACCGACCGACCGACCGACCGACCGACCGACCGACCGACCGACCGACCGACCGACCGACCGACCGACCGACCGACCGACCGACCGACCGACCGACCGACCGACCGACCGACCGACCGACCGACCGACCGACCGACCGACCGACCGACCGACGAACAAACAAACAAACAAACAAACAAACAAAATACCGCGCTGTCGTATAAAGGCAGGCGAAGAGGCGGCAGCCAAAAAGTCTTGCGGTTTCAGACCCAATTGGTTGACCGGTCTAAAAAGATGTCCAGTTCGTACTGCGAACGGATCTACTTGTGACTTGATATTTCCGGAAAAGTCGAAAACGCCCCAGAACGGTATGGGAATGTCCAAGAAGCCCGAAGTTTTCTAAAATTCCAAGCGCAAAGACTATTTTCACTTATGATTACAAGTAGAAAGCATTACCGCTCCTTCCCCACTGCCGATTTCCAAAGCGCCGTTAAACTGATTCGAAAAGGGGAATAGGGGAAACTTATTCCCTGGCTCCCTCTCAGGGAGTGGCTGGTATTGATTGGCAGGTAGTTCCCAGGGCGAGAATTCTTCCGATTGGCGTCTGACTCTGAAGTGCCGCCCAAATGCACATTCGTATAGCGAGACCAGTATTATACAGAATTTCTGCAGAGCCATTCTCCTTCGGTCTGTGGATCTGACTGATCTACCTGATCTACTGACCCGACATGGTTTTGAACTTGAAAAAAACCGGTTTCTTCTGGGGCGAATTGCGCAATTTTCAATCAACCTGTTAAGGCAGTGCAGACCGTTAATGACTGTTATGGTTGATGGTCCTTCGGTACTGTTGTTTGTGTATACACATACATATTCACCACACACAAAAATACACTTTGTTTTTGATTGTATATACACACACATTACACATACGTGTGGTACTGTGGAAAACAGACAGTACGTAGTGCACAAAAAATATCCTCTCCACTTTTTCGGGTTCACTAAAATCACTCTTTTTTTCAATCAATTCTCAATGAATTTGAACCAAATTTGGAGGTTAGGTGGCCAATTAGTCCGGCTACCTGTGTTACAGTTTTGGCGGGAAAATTCAAATTTTTGAGGGAAATTTAAACGAAAATCCGAAAATCATATGGTCTCATAAAAACGGCTCTTACTCAAGAAATACAAAAGCTACGACCGTGAAATCAAGGAAACTTATAGACCCAATATAATGCAATTTTATGTAGAAGTTTCAAAACCCTCGCTCAAAGTACGCGCGAGAACCCGATTTTCAAAGTTAGAAAAAAATCAGGATTTGTCCATTTCCAAAGCTAACCTTTTCAGGTTCACTACAATTACCCGTTTTCAGTCAAATCTCTGCCAATGTGAACCAAATTTGCACAGCAAGTGGCCAATAGGTCGGGCTAAAACTAAAACTTCGATGTTTTTGCTGTAGTAATAAACAGTAGATATAATGTATCCTCATAAAGCCATAAAATGACTCGCGATGTAACTCAATTTCAATTTCAAAGCAATCATTATTTTCAAGCAGCGCATTTTGAATGATTTGCTTTTTCTAGCATTTCTGGCTCAAAAAATTTCGCTGTTTTTTGCTAGAGTAATAAACAGTAGATATCCTATCAGAAAGCCTTAAAATGGTTCTAAGTAACTGAATTTCAAAGCTATCGTTTTCAGGCGGTGGATTTTGAGAGATTTGATTTTTCTAACATTTCTGGTTAAAAATCTGACCAACATTTTGCATTTTCAGTGCAACACAAAAATACACATTGTTTTGTTGAAGGTGTATACACAAATTACCATATACAGTGTACAGTACAGATACACATTTGAAAATTCAATACCAAACAACAGTAGCCTTCGGTACTAGGGTAGTGGTACAATACGTATATACTACTAAATTGTAGATTGTATGTTTGTTTAAGTTGCACCCCGTTTCTAACAGCTCAGGACACCGCGCTCTAATTAGAGGTTTTCAATGAAGTGCTCTGCCTACAGTACTGTACATACTGTCAGTGGCGTATCCAGGATTTTGGAAAGGGGGGGGGTGTAAAATTTTGAAAGTGCCTGGTTATGCCGCTGCCCAACCAGGGTAAGAAAATTTAGCAAAATTAGCCTTCAAAAACGCGTTTAAAACGCATTCCGAGCTTAAAATTAACAGAAATTACAAGTTTTAGTAGTTTATAATGGCCTGGTTGGGCTTCTGCCCGACCAGGGCGAGAAAATTTTGAAAATTTGGCCTTCAAAAACGCATTTAGAAGGCATTCTGAGCACAAAATAGACAGTTTTAGTACATAATTCATTAGTTTCTTATATTTTTGACAGACTTTTTCTTCCCACCTCCACCGCAAGGGGCTGTACAACACACCCTACACCCCCTGGATACGCCACTGCATACTGTACATCCCTCCCCTTTGCTGTGCTTATACAGCTCCGGTTAAGTTCATTTACCTACTAGCCTAGGCATCACCAGCTTTCGGTGATCTGAGTTGGGCTATATATCCAAGATAGTTTAGTGATGAATCTAAATCAAAAACAAACCATGAATGGATAGTAGGAGAATTTTGAAACTCTTAGTCGTTAGATTGCCGTACTCTTTCTACCATTTTATCTTTTCGCAACAGTGCGTTGGCAAAATTTCTGCATTGTCAACAAGTATAGTAAGTAAACCTGCTGATTTGGTGCCCTTCACTTTACCTCACATGTTACACCATCACGTGCCAAAATCTGATTCCACGCTTCTACTAAATCGACGCTCCTAGCTTGTTTCCCTTTACTTACTTATTAGTAGTCTTTACATAGTTAAACGCCATATATGGAACTGCTAAAATATATCCAAAATGCTCGACTTATATTTTAGCTAAGCATTTTCTTACTCTTTCTGGAGTACTAACTAGCAGCTAGACGCTAGGAGCGTCAGTAAACTCCGCCACGGCGTGAAATAATATTCTATCGTCCGTCGATAACAAAATCGTGTGCCGTCAAACAAAGAGAGAAAGGCTTTGTTGGTCGGTCTGACTCAGTCAACTTTGTGCCATAAAGAAAGACCTCGAAGAAATCATTAGTTTTGCTCGTTTGCTGGTGGCTAAATTTTCCACTTCCTTCTTCGCCTGTTAAGCCCAAAAATAATAATAATAAAATAATGATGGCTCATCAGTCGCCTTCGTCGTCGAGCATGTCCTCAAGTAGCAGCGGCAGTAGCGCCGTCAGAGCGCTGAATCTGGAGTTGAAGGGCCTTCAGAAACAGCCGGTCGAAGGTTTCACTGTGACCGTTAACGATGACAACGTTTTCGAGTGGACGGTGGCCATCTTTGGACCGCCCAAAACACTCTACGAAGGCGGCTACTTCAAGGTAGTTCCCTACCTAAAATCCTACAGCCACCAAACACCTTAAACTTGGTCTGCAAACTTTTCCTAGGCATCAATCGACTGCAGAAACAGTAAATATAGGTTACTGTAACTACCGTATCGCCGATTATAGTATTTTTTAGCCTGAGCCTAAAACTTAAGCCTCAAGCTAACCATAAATCTGAGCCTGAGCCGAAAACCTAAGCCTGAACTTAAGCCTAAACCTGAGCCTGAACCTAAACCTGAACCTAAAACTCAAGTCTGAACCTAAACCTAAAACCTAAGCCTGAGCCTAAAACCTAAACGTAAGCCTGAGCCTAAAAGCCAAACCTGAACCTAAAAACTAAACGTAAAACCAAAGCCTGCCTAAGCCTAATACCTAAACCTCAGCCTGAACCTAAAACCTAATACTGAACCTAAGTCTGAGCCTAAAACCTAAACCTAAGCCTGAACCTAAAACCTAAGCTTGAACCTAAGCCTGAACCTAAGAAGAGCATCTGAGCGAAATAAGATGATTTTAAAAATACCGTCACCCGGGATGCGGTAGAAACAGTACCATATTTACCGTTTGTATAGTCCATTGATGCTCAGGAAAAGTAGTGGTATGTAATTTCCTAATCCAAAGGGTTTCAGGCATCTCTCAGGTTTCCCTCCAATTATCCCTACTCGCCACCTACCATGCGCTTTCTCACAAAGGTCTGGCATCCAAACGTCTACGAGGTAAGCTGTTTGGCTTTAACAAGTTGCAATAATAGAGTCTGGTACTTAACGCCCTTTATGGTACCGACACCACAATGGTGCCGGTACCTAGGCTAGTGACACTATTATACACCCACATTCGGGCACTGTGATGGTACCAAGGCATACAGGGGTCTGTCCCCCCACCCGACTTAGGCCAGACCAGTCATGGGCAAAGGGGAGGCTGAGGGGGTGGCCCCCCTCAGCCTCTGACCTACTCCCCCTTAGCCGACCGCTACCCCGCTCAGGATATGCCCGAATTAGGTGTAAATGAGCTCAGAATAGCTTATTTTAGCTTACTTTATTGAAAAATATGCCAAGAAACCTTGATTTTAGCCAAAAATCGGACTTTTTGGCTTACCACCCCCTCAGCCAGCCCCTCCTTCGGCGCTCCTACCCCCTCAGCCCCCTCAGGAATTGAAAATTCTACCCCCCTCAGCCGAAATGCTAGCCCATGTCTGGGCCAGACCCCCCCCGGATGGGGACCCCACTCTGATACGATTTTTTCGACCCCGCTCCGATTTTTTGGCAAGTAATTTTTTGAGCAAATTTTTGCGATTTTTTGCAATTACAGACACAAAAATCATTGTAAAAAGCACTTTTTAGCTGTATTTCAGACCAAATTAGCGATTTTTCACGATTTCTAGCCGAAAAATTGAGATTTTTTCGATTTTTGAGCGTTTTTTTAATGTCCATTCCCCTCCAAAAATTTGGTCTCACACCCCTGGGCGGCGCCTGACCCCACCAACCCACTCCCCCTTCGGCGGATGACCTGATATATGTATGTACCAAGGTACCGCTACCATAATTATGGTACGAAATCTGAACTGAGTGGTACCCAGACATGGGCTAGCATTTCGGCTGGGGGTGGGTAGAATTGCCAATTCCTGAGGGGGCTTGTGGGTAGGAGCGCCTGAGGGGTGGTAAGCCAAAAGGTCCGATGATTTTTGCTGAAATCAAGGTTTTTGGCATATTTTTCATTAAACTAAGCGAGCTCATTAACACCTAATCCAGGCATATTTTAATCATAATTTTCTGTCAAAATTGTTCCAAAAAATTCCTGAGGGGGTAGCGCCCGGCTTAGGGGGTAGGTCAGAGCCTGAGGGGTCCCAACCCTCTCAGCCCCCCCCCATTTGCCCATGTCTGGTGGTACCATATATGGTACCGGTACAGGTACCAATGCGAAGGTAATGGTACCATATGGTGTCGGTGCCGAAAAAAAATGTTAAGTGCCTGACTGTAATAGGTCTAAGTAAGATGTTTGCTAAAGTCAGGGATCTGCCGGTTGTTTCCTAGGTTTGATTGAGCCCAACCGGGGGTCTGGCCTAAGTCGGGTTGGGGAGAGACCCCGGACTGCCTCTTAAATGTATGGCTGCACGAACCCTGATCTTTCCCGTTTGAAATACTGTGCCGCAGGCCAGGCATACATGGGCCGGGAAGATCGGAATCCCAAAATTAGTGGTGGGCTTGCTGGTTTGTGGGGTCGTGGCGATTTTGGTGGGTGGGGGGTGGTCAGGAACAAAAGTCGGCTTCAGGTGGGTAGGTGGTGGAGCCGAAGTTGGGGGTGGTCAAACGCCCGAGGCCCATGCATGGCAATTTTCTTTAATTAAGCTTCCAGTCATTGGTCACAAAAATTGTCTGCACCGAACAGAAAATATTAGGTTACATGAGAAGACCAACGTTCTAGCATTGAAACAGCAAAATGCTAACAAGAAAAATTAATAGCAGCGTATTACAGAACGGAGACCTGTGTATCAGCATTCTCCATCCGCCAGTGGACGACCCGCACAGTGGCGAACTGGCCTGCGAAAGGTGGAACCCGACACAGAACGTCAGGTACACTGACAGACAGACAGACAGATAGGTAGAGTGTGTGTGGCGTTCAGAACGATTCTTCTCAGCGTGATCTCGCTGCTCAACGAGCCCAACACCTCTTCTCCCGCTAACGTCGATGCCTCTGTGATGTACAGAAAGTGGAAAGAGACCAATGACGATGAGTACGCCCGCATTGTCAGGTAAATACAGTCAGACAGACATACATGTACTAGGGGCGGTTTGGGGGTTACCCCCTGCTGGAAAGGCCAAACCCCCCTCACCCCCCCCCCCCCGAGACAGGTTAAGGGACCCCTCCCCCGACCAAAAAATACAAGTGGTGGTAGTGGCTCCAGTATTAACAAACTGGGTCAGAAATCACTAATTTTTAGCCTAAAATTCACTTGAAAAGCCTTTGGAAACCGAATTTGGCGTTTCCACTGCTGATATTTAAGAAAAACCGGTGTTTTTGGAAGCTCTTTTTGTCATTTTTTGCTTGTTTTTAGCTTTAAAACGCTATTTGGCAGCTTAAAATAGCGATTTTTAGCGTCCTTACTGAAAAAACGTGCTAAAAAAGCATTTCTAGGCGTTTTGGAGCTTTTTGAAATTTGGGACCCCCACCTGGGCGAAACCCCCCCTCGACCCCCCACCTGAGGAAACCCCCCCCTCGACCCCCCACCTGAGGAAAACCCCCCCTCCCCCCAGGTCGGCCCGGAGCTGTTACATGTAACTGAAGGCCGTTTAGGCTCAGGGTTGGTGCGGCACCTGTAAAGTCCGGCAATTAATTTGGTGTCTGTCTGGTCAGGGGAAAATTTGATAGCATCCGAAACATCTCGGCGCCAAATGGTGCTGTCAGAACGTTTCACAACACCATTTTGCGGTTTCCTCACCTTGGTTGGTCAGGCAATTTTGACTTTGGTTATGGAAAAGCTGTGCTTCTAGCACTTTTAAGAGGTTGTGCTAGCTGGTTGCTGTGCTAAGTGTGTTGAGAGGTTTAAGAGGTTGTGCTAAGAAAAAATCGGCCAGATTTTAAGAGGTTGTGTTGCATACATGTGCATGGGGGTGCCCAGAGGGGGACAGGGGGGGGACGAAAATAAAAATCTACCAAACGTTGCTATAGGCTGCTAGAAAGCTTCCAGATGCGTTTTCAAGCCACAAAAATCAATTTTGGCAACTACGCAACTACGAACCCTTCCTCCAGGCAACTACGCATTAAACCCAAAATTTTCGAAAATTTTCATTGAAAATTTCGATTTTTTGACAAAATTTGTGTTGGAAATCCGGTTTTTTAGGCAGTTTTTGTCAATAACTCAACATAAAGTAGAATGTTTTGAATTTTAAGTGAACTTTTAGAATTTTGCTCCAAAACATTTGCAAAAAATTCAAATTTCCCGCCAAAAATTTGAATTTCGCGCCGAAAATTGGAGCATTTCGCCAGACAACTACGCATGGAGACCTAGCTGTCCCCCTCTGAGCTGCGGACCATGCACATGTATGTTGTGTTGATTTTAAGAGGTTGTGTCAGCAAGTAAGCTGACCTCTTCAGGGTTAAAAGTCCATATAAAGTTTGGTTAACCTGCAGAATTTGGGATAGATCCCACGAAACGTTCGTGAGATATTTATGTTCAAATTTGACGTCTGAAAATTCGCGTCAAATCATTTCAGAAAGGCATAACTCAGGGCCACCGAAGGTTAGCAGGCTAGGACTTGGCCAAAACAAACTTTTAAAAAATGATAATAATCGTACCAAAAAGCCGTTGATCCGGTTGCAAATTGACGGAATGGCGGTCATTTGGACGCATTCGAAAAAAGCATAGTAGAGTAAAACTGCTACTAGCGGCTCCAGTACTAACAAATTGGCTCAGAAATCACTGATTTTTACCGTAAAAGGCCTTTGAATACCGAGTTTGGCATTTCCGCAGCTGATATTTACTGCAAATCGGTGTCTCTAAAAGATCTTTACGCTTGTTTTTAGCTCTTAAACGCTATTTTGGCTGCTTAAAATTGTGTCTGATACTAGCCCTATTATTGAATAAAACGCTCCGGAGCGCTTTGCATTTTCGGACCCCTGAATCCCTGGTAAGGCAAAGTATGGCAGCTTCGTCTGTCTACCTATAGTCCAAAGCAGCTTTGTTTAGCTCTAAACAAAATTCCTTTTCCTATGCTTGGTTATAGTTTTGAGCCTCAGACACGTGTAATAGGTGAGCAAAAGGTCTTCTGCCGTCTGCTCTTTGTGTATTTTGCGGCGGCGGCGGCAGGCAGTGCCCATTGATGTTTCATTTTATGGCGTAGGCTGGCCGGGCCGTCAGCTGATTTTGCCGCACGTGCATCGATCGCTACACTGGGGACCGTTAACGGCCGGCCCTCGTATTTTCGGTTGCAGTTCTGCTGCCGGCTTGCGCGATTGACGGGCCACCTCGCTCTCTCTGTCTGAGTTAGGTGGTCCCTCTTTCGATTAGAGTCTAAGCTGGCTTCCTTGCTTCGGCTGTTTTGTCGGTTAAGTTTTTCAAGACAACAGAGTAAAACCGTCGTTCGGTTTAGACGGCTGTAATCATACATGGGCTGGGGGTAAGGGTGGTTTACTCCTCGGCCGGCCATACCCCCTCGCCCCCGCCCCGGAGGGAGAAAGTTTTCGCTTATCTAAGGCAAAATAGGCGTTTTTTGCCCCCCTCCCCCCGAGATCTCCAGACCCCCTCCGTATTTTTCCATCCCATGTATGGTCTGGTTCTAAAAAATTGTAAAAAGTTGCTGAAAAGTTACTTGCCAGAAATTTCGGAAGGCTGGGGGTCGGAAAAATCGTTTCCGGGGGGTCAAGTCTATGTCAGGTAAGGGCTGACCCCCCCCCCCGGATCCCCTTCCTTTGTAAAACACAAGTATATTAGTTTTCTTTCTAAAATATCTATAATAGAAGTTATAAATAAATAATTAGAGTTTTTGGCTGCTTGGGTCGCAAATCCGATTCTCCTTTATGTCAGATAACTGATCGATCACATGCCAGGTGTAAGAATAATTGTTACTACAGCGCTGTGACACAGACAGTTTTCAAGGTTTTTCTTTTTGAGCGGCACGCACAGATGTAGCACAAACAGACGAACATTTGGTGGCCTTGGTGTTGCACCCACCAGATGGCATCTGGAATGGTTTGAGTCATCCATAATCAGGGTGTATAGTTAGCGTCCGCTCTAGATTAGGCACTAAACTACGCACAGTCATAGTTGGTTTGTTATTGCCGCGTGTAGGTGGGAAGAGTGGCATTATAGCGGCGGCTACACAGAGCATAAACTACAAGCAAAGCCGCGCTAACCATTAGTTCTGGCCAGAGTGAATTAAGTCTCGAAAACCATCACACCTACAACATTTTTAATCATCATTAGTGACAAGGTATGAGAAAAGCAGCCAACTCGTAAAGCTGCCTTTTTAAGTTAGTTTCCTAAGCTTATAGCTAGACCTAAGCTCTTGGCAGGTGAGTGAACTTAGCTCTTTGGCCTTCCTACCCCCATTGAATCAGTGTCTCGGCTCAAAGAAAAGCACTAATACCTCTACTACATGTCTGGCTAAACCTTTATGTTCTAGCTTGGTGAATTATTGATTCTGGCTGCAATCGTCTATTACCTAGCTAGTCTACCTATGCCAGTTAGCGAACGACTATGAACAGTAAAGTGTCCGTCTAATGTGGTGACAAGGTACCGCTTTCAAAAACAGTTGATAATTCAGGTAACAAGGAATTTTTTGTAATTTTTTATTCACGTCCTTAAATTTCCCATAAGCCATTTATCGGAGCTATTCCAAATTTTGCCGGTTAACCAATCTTTCTATAGACTTAAAACACTGAAGAAGTTAGATTTCTAGCACAACCAGATGAATTCTGGTGCAGTTTTACTTTCAGTCAAGGTGAAAAATTAAAATTGTCAAAATGAATGTGGTGACGTTTGAACGTTTTTAAAAGTTGCCCGCGCACCCAGCAATTGCACCCTGGATCAGCAAGATTAATATTGAGGATTAGCTAGCAGATATTTTTATTGATTCCTGCTGGGGTGGCTTAATGCTGACGCTTTCTCTGCGTCACGCAGACAGGCGAAAATTGATCTCCAGAGAGCGGGCAGCCGCTTCCAAAATTGGCTTATGACGCGCCAAAAATAATAGCAGCGCGTGCACTTTGACGGCTTTTTTCTGTGATTAATGCAGAACAGCCAGAGGAAGCTGGTGGCAGGCTTAAGAATGCTTAGTGAACAGCGTTTAGCATCGATCATTGCGCAGTGCACGTGCCCTTGCTCGCGCTGACCAATTAAACAGACTTACAGACATACATGGGCCGGGGCGGTAAGGGGGTATACCCCTCCCCCTCGGCCGGCCATACCCCCTCCCTCACCCCCCCACCCGGAGGGAGGAAATTTTCGCTTATCTAAGGCAAAATAGGCGTTTTTTGGCCTTTTTGGGGGGACCCCCCCCCCCCCCCCCCCGAGGTCTCCAGCCCCCCTACCCCCCTCCGGATTTTTCCGGCCCATGTTTGCTTACAGATCACATGACTTACGTTTGGGCGGGTCCCCGTACCGGAAGGCCAGTCCCTCACCCCGACCCGGAAATGGAAACAAGAAATTTATAGTAGCACCATAAATCATAAAAAATTTTAGCTTTAAATGCCTTTTCGTACTGAAATTTATCGTTTCCAGTGTTGTTAATCCAAATAGTATGCGTAGGTATTTACATTCAATTTTTAAGCTAGCGTTATTTTGTATAAATTGACCTATAAATTCTGTTCTCAGAGCAGCGCGCCAGACGCCTTGTTGCATATCCGATTGTGTCGGTTGTATCCCTCCAAAATGAGAACATTCCTTTTTCTGTCATTTCCGCAAGCCTTCACCAAATATCCTAGATTTGGCACGTTAACAGTCAGATGCTTTACGCCGTTTATCTCCTACCAACAAACCATACTGATATATCAGTATGCCATCATGTCATCATACTATTCATCATGAAATGGTCCACTACTATTCATCATTTTGAAGACTTTTGCAAGATTTTCTGATGAATCAATTATTTTATTGTTCATCAAATGCATTGGAATGGTCCAGCACTTCAACTTGACAAATAGGTCTTTTTACTACACGGCAATTCTGAACAGTTTCTGATTAACTGTCACGGCGAGCCCAGTCAGTTTATGTGTCTGTGGCACATTTCTTTTTCGGTTGAACTAAGGAAAATTGGCATATAAGTTTGTTGAAGAATCATTATTTAATTGTTCCTCAATTTCTGTAATGAATAATTTCTTCAATTCATCATCTTTTGAAGAATTGTAATCGTAAAACGTGAATAACTATTCATCAAAAACAATTCATCAGGCAAAAACGAACCATTGATGAATTTTGCGGTTTGTTGGAAAGAGTTATGGTACCGGTACCTAGGCTAGTACCACCATAATATTAGGCCACTGTGGTGGTACCATGTGGTAACTTTACTACATAGAGTGCGAACAATACCTGAAAACTCAATACCCAATCCCAATACCGAAGACCCCAATACCGGAGACCCAGCTTCACTTATTCTTAGCGTACCAAACTTTAGCACATACAATTTGCAGGACACCTATAATAATTCAAATTTCAGTAAGTTCGGGCGAGGTTTGCCGACAGCACGGCTAGAAGAAAATGTTTGCATATTTTTGGGACACTGTAGAACATACATGTAACAGGTCATCCGCCGATGGGGGGAGGGGGGTTGGGGGGGGGTCTGGCGCCTGCCGGGGGGGGGGGGTCTGAGCCAAAATTTTGGGGGAGGGGGTGTGCACTAAAAAACGCTCAAAAATCGAAAAATTCGCAATTTTTTGGCTAAAAATTGCCAAAAATCGCTAATTTGGGCTGAAATACAGCTAAAAAGTGCTGTTTTGCAGGCGATTTTGGCAATTTTTGTGTGTGAAATTGTAGAAAATTGCAAAAATTTGCTCGAAAATTTACTTGCCAGAAAAATCGGAGGGGGGGGGGTCGGTGAAATCGTCTCGGGGGGGTCCCATCTGGGGGGGTCTGGCCTAAGTCGGGTGGGGGGCACACCCCCCAGACCCCCCCTGTTACATGTATGCTGTAGAAATAGTAGAGTAGCAAGTTGTGTTGTTGTTGCAGAAAGCAGGTGGAACAGACGAGATCAGAGGCAGAGAAGGACGGCGTTACGGTGCCGACCACTCTAGAAGAGTATTGCATCAGAACGCAACCGCCTCAACCCGAAAACGACATGGACTTTGAGTTCGATTACGACTACGATTATGACGAAGAAGACGAGTCTGGTTCGTTTCTTTTTCTTCCTCTCTTACTGGTTCTTGAAAGCGTCTCTCCCCAGCTCAAAAATCGGCTCGAGTAGTTCGGCAGAATTTTTAAGTCCTCACTGAGAACTAAATAGTTTTTTTGCATTGAAATAACCCTATTTTTACGCTGTTTTACATACATAGTTTTGGCAAAAAAAAACTGTGTGGCCTTTTTTTCTGTTTTTAGAATAAACTTCGAATGGTGGCCGTTCCGTCAATTTTGAACCGATTCAATTCGTACCCTGTTGGGAGGCCAAAACACTCTAGTGTGCCAGTTTTGTTTGGGCAACTGTTGCCTAACTTTTGCTAAAACATTAGGCTGCCCAGACCTACACATCAAAAGTTTTAACGATTTTTCGGAAAAAAAGTGGAGTGGTCGTTTTCGGCAATTTCGTAGTTTTTGGTGAATATGTCACAAATCTAATTTAATAATATCCTAACACAAACATCAGCCAGATCCGTGGGATGACCCTACTTGCCGCCTCTCTTCGGCACCTAAGCTGACTTTGTCGCAAAATGTATTTTAAGAGTTAGAAACAAGCCTAAAATGACAGAAAACCGAGTGATAGATATTCTCATCGATCAGAAGCTCTTTAAGATACATAATTAGCAACTTAGAAAGTTTCTACCTAAGCACAAAGACACGCAACAGTACCCTAGAAATGGTGCAGGAAACCGAAGGGATACTGTCGAACCCTCATTGTTGAGAATACCAGATTTTAACGTTTACTGAAAGTAAAAGTCTGCCAGATTTTAACCGGAAGTGCCCGAAAGCTGATCTCTTTAGGGGTTTCCGTCCATATAAAGATTGGTTAACCTGCAAGGCTTGGGAAAAATCCTATGAAGGGTTGGTGAGATATTTGTGTTCAAATTTGACGTCTGAAAATTGGTGTCAATTAATTTCGTAAGGGCATAACTGCAGACTGCAGAAGGCATGCAGACCAGGACTTGGCCAAAACAAACTCTTAACAAATAATAATAATCGTACCAAAAACATTTCCATTCAGTTAAAAATTGACGGAATGGCGGTCATTTGAAATTATTCGGACAACTCGAGAAAAGGCCAGGCGGTCTTTTTTATAGCCGACCCTGTATTTAAAACCCTTTCAAAAAGTCGTTCCCAGGATGGCATTTCGGCTGAGTGAGAAACCTAATTAGTCAATTGCTAAGTAAGTACAGTCTGGGACTCAACGCCCTTAATGGTACTGGACTGGCACCATATGATACCCCTCGTGCGGGGGGAGGGGCTGTGGTGGTACGGTACCATATAATTATGGGACCCCTACCCATGGCCATGGGTGACTGTAGTTTATATGGTATGAATCTGAACAGCGTGGTACCATTATGGTACTGGTGCAGGTACCAATGCCAAGGTAGCAGTGTCATATTTGGTACCACAAGTGGTCGGACGCGGGTTGCCATGGTACTGTTACCTTGGTACCACCACAGTCCAGACATGGGCTAGCATTTTGGCTGAAGGGGGTTGAATTTTCAATTCCCGAGGGGGTAGGAGCGCCTAAGGTGGCTGAGGGGGTGGCATACATGTAACAGGTCATCCGCCGATGGGGGAGGGGGGGTTGGGGGGTCTGGCGCCGGCCGGGGGGGTCTGAGCCAAATTTTTGGGACGGGGTAGGGCACTAAAAACGCTCAAAAATCGAAAAAATCGCTATTTTTGGTCTAAAAATCGCGAAAAATCGCTAATTTGGGCTGAAATACAGCTAAAAGGTGCTGTTTTGCAGACGATTTTGGCAATTTTTGTGTCTGAAATTGTAAAAAATTGGAAAAATTTGCTTAAAAATTTACTTGCCAGAAAAATCGGAGGGGGGGGGTCGGCGAAATCGTCTCGGAGGGGGGCATCCGGGGGGGGGTCTGGCCTAAGTCGGGTGGGGGCAGAGTGCAGACCCCCAGACCCCCCTGTTACATGTATGGGGGGTGGTAAGCCAAAAAGTCCGATTTTTTGCTGAAATCAAGGTTTCTTGGCTTGTTTTTCATTACAATAAGCTATTCTGAGCTCATTTACACATAATCCAGGCATATTTTTATCATAATTTTCTATACAAAATTCTTCCAAACAAATTCCTGAGGGGGTAGCGGCCGGCTGAGGAGGGAGGTCAGAGCCTGAGGGGGCAACCCCTCAGCCCCCCCTTTGCCCATATCATAGAGATCTAGAGATACAGATGGAGCGATCACTTTATTTTACCCGTTACCCATTGTAGGCCAAATGCAAAATCAATACTAAGGAAGTAGGACAACGAGTCAAGTTTTAACGTACTTCAAACATAATAAATTGACAGAAACACCAATATAGAAGCTGATAATGCAAACTCTAACATTCTGAACTGTAATTCATGACCAGAATACAGTAACGCTAATAATAAAGCAGTATATGAACCGTACAGTAAATTACATATCACACTCACACACAACCATTCTGCCGTTACTAAGTTGCGGAATGGAATAGAACCACAGAGCAGACTCAACAGGGTCTTAACTTAGCAATCTTAGCCTGCTTTACGGAACTAAAAGCTAGGCTTTTAATAAAGTTATTCCACATATACAGTAGATCAAAACTTTGTTACCAGACTGTGGGAAAAGCGATGATTATTGATACAGCGAAGCTCAGTCACCAAAATATCCTGAATCTGGGAATCCTGCCCCAACAGACGCATCACAATCTCAACGAACAGCTGGCGGTGACATAAAAGATCACATTTGCGTCCGAGCAAGCGACATCACCGGGCAGTTTTTCGAGCAGCGTAGGAGCTGTCGCAGTCAGCTCTTTCGCTTCGTCTGCAGTTCTTGAGTCGATTACACCATTAAAACACTTATCCTTCAAGCCCTTCAATGAGCACTTCGAAAATGTCGGCAGTGAAATTGCGCGGATCTTCTTCTCATTCTCGAGCAGTTGGCGGAGACTGATGTAGTAGTTCCCTCCAGAGAGCTGTCGGTACCAACCAAACCGGGACTCGATAGGATCAGAAGAGAACTTTCCAAACATCACGTAAGCGTAGCCCAACTCATCAAGACAGTATCTGAAATTTTTCAAGCATAACGTACATTTTCACATCTGAGAGCATGAACGTCCATGTATTTTTAGTAAGGATGGAGTGCGTCCCGAAATTGTGGATGAGATTCAACCCACGATCGGTGTTATAAGTACTAACTATGCATGTAACACGGGCGAGACGTTTTACCAACCCCTCCGATTTTTCTGTGAAGAAATTACAAAAATTGCCTGACCGAAACACGTGGAGCTAAATCGCGGTCCCGGTGCTGGTTTCTATTTCGGAAAACGCTCCGGAGGGCCGTTTTCATAATTAAGAGAACCCCTAGATACGCAACAGTATAGACTAGCACCAGAGGCCCTGTTAAAGCAAAAATAACCCCTAGATACGCATCGCATAAGCTACGTACGCATCGAGGAGGCTCTGTTTTCCTCTTTTACAAAACAAAAACCGGCACCGGCTCCGCGATCGAGCTGAACGTGACCAAAACTGTCTTTAGCTTTGGTATTTGAGCCCAAATTTGCGACTTTGGCCGATAATTGTGATTTTTGAGCGGTTTTTTAGCCTGTCCCCTCACCGCTAGCTGACACATCACCTGTTACATTAATGGACCATACATCGGCCGTGGGGCCCGGGGAGGTTTGCCCAACCCCCAACTTGGGCTCGACCCCACCCAAACGATCCCACCCACCCACCTGAAGCCGACTTTTGTACCTGACCCCACCCACCAAAATCGCCGCCACCCCAAACATGCAGGACCACCCCCAAATTTTCGGATTTGACTACCCCAACCCATTTTCCGGCCTATGTATGGTATGGACTAGTCGGAAATAAGTGCAGACTCACACTTAGCACTTTCTCTGCAGTTCGGTAACATGTGTTGCAACCGGGAACAACGCACGTGGTTGGCATTGCGGACTAGCCCTCGCTGACACGTCATTAATCTGTAAATACATGACCGTATTCCAACCAGTTTCAAGATTAGAAAGCGGCTCGCTCACAAGAAAACGGATTAACGAGGTCCGGATAAACGAGACATGACTGTATTCGATATGAGCGATAGCTGCCTATCAATCGAACGAAGGAACTTATCTACCAACGAGGAAACCAAGAACATCTTATCATCATTAATAGTTTTTTAACTGAGACAAAAAAGAACACTAATCAACGTCATCACTAAAAAGAAGGGTGGAAGCAAAGAAAGAAGAGAGGCCGCCTAGAAGGGAGGAAACAAAGAAAGAAGAGAAGCCGCCTAGAAGGGAGGAAACAAAGAAAGAAGAGAGGCCGCCTAGAAGGGAGGAATCAAAGAAAGAAGAGAGGCCACCTAGAAGGGAGGAAACAAAGAAAGAAGAGAAGCCGCCTAGAAGGGAGGAAACAAAGAAAGAAGAGAAGCCGCCTAGAAGGGAGGAAACAAAGAAAGAAGAGAGGCCGCCTAGAAGGGAGGAAACAAAGAAAGAAGAGAGGCCGCCTAAAGAAGGGAGGAGGGAGGAAACAAAGAATGAAAGAAGGGAGGCCGCCTGCTGACAAACACAAAACAAGACACATTGGCGGCCGACCGGCCGCAGCAGTGGCTGGCAGCAACAGCAGCGACGTGCAGCGGCCAGCAGCGACGAGCAGCGGCCAGCAGTGACGGTAGGATGGCGGACAATAATAACAGGCGAAAAGCAAAAAGGCAGTAAAAGTTACCGAAAATGAGGTGATATCTCTACCTATGCCAGCTAGGCAGAAAGGAAAGCTGAGCATGTTATCGTCAGTCTGAGGAGAGAAGGCACAAAATTATCTTATCTGGGAAAAAACGAACAGCAATCGACTTGCTACTAACCAAAAGAAAGCTAGACTGCCTGCTGCCAAGGCGGAAAACAAACACACTGCCCGCGGCCGCTGGCAGCGCCAGCCTACTATGGCCTACAACGGGGAACGCGTCAATCGCCTGTTGGCGCAACTGAAACCTCCATATTATATCTAGAACTCTATGGCCCATATCTGCCACAGTCCCCGAACGTGGGGGTATGGTGGTGACGGTACCATATTATGGTGTCAGTTCAATAAACGGCGTTAAATGCCCGACTGAAGTAACGATCAGTTCAGATAATCTAGTTTAAAAGAAGTTTTTGGTCACGGTTCAACGGCCTTTCACAATTTTTTGTCTGCGCGCTGAAATCTTACTGAATGGGGTCGTGCGTGGCTGTGTAAACAAAACCGAGCCACCGACAAAAGTGACGCTTGCTTTTTTGGTTGCAGGGGAGGAGGAGTACGAAGAGAACGCAGAAGACTCAGGCCAGGGCGAAAACTGACGCTGCGGACGCCGCTTTTTTCCTTTCTTTTGACTGTTCATTCGGTTTTCTTTTGTTCTTTCTTTTGACGGCCCGGCGGGAAACACACAACTGGTTTTCCTTTCCTCTTCCTGTTTATAAGTTTCTCTCGCTTTTGCTGCAGAAACACGGTTAACTGGACACTTTGGCTTAAGAAGTTTGGGTTAGACTGCCGTTTTTTATACACTTTTAATAGAAAAACTGGACTTGTTTTTGAAAAACCTAAACCTACAGGGTCCGCCGAAAAACACAAGCCAGCAGATTTTTTTTGCTGTAGCAAGCAGCACAAATCTCAACTGATTTGAATGAAATAATATAAATAAATTCTTGAAAGATTGGTGTACGTTTATTAGGAAACTCTGCTTAGTTCCTGAGATATTTGTCCTCAAAATCAAAACAGATTTTGGCAATGAACAAGAGTGATAAAGAACAACCCAGCAGTTTTTTTTACTTTTGCAACCATCAATCTGAACCGATCGGAATGAATCCTTTTGTGATTGAAAGATTGCTAAATTCTGACAATTTTTATTGAGATTCACAGGTTAGTTCTTGAGATATTTGCCCTCTAAGTCGAAACAGATTTTGGCAAAGAACAAGACCGATTCGGTTGCACTTCATAATAAAGCAGATTCCTACTGCTGGGGCTAATGATACTTTACTGTTGAAGTGAACCGAGTTTCTGTGTCACCAGTAAAGCCTCCAATAGCAGTAGCAAGAATCTGTTTTATTATGAAATGCAGGCAGCGGATGGAATAATAGAAAATCCCTCTTGTTCACTGTCTGGCAAAATCACTGTTTTGAATTTGGGAGCCAATATCTCAGGCACTAAGCAGAATACATTAATGAATATTTCATAAATGTTTTGCGAATTTATTGGCCTTTCAGTAAAAAAAGGATGCATTCAAATCGGTTGAGATTTGAGGTTGCTACAGCGAAAAATCTGCTGGGTTGTTTTTTGGAGGTCTGTGTATATATATATAAATGTCGATTTTTTGGGCGCCAACGAAACTCCATGTATGGAACTGATGCCATTTAAGTTCAACTTGGAGTAATTACCGTTCTTCTAATGGCATAAGTCATAATTTTCTGGATAAATATCTCCGACCGTTTTTAATTAATCTCTGATTTTTTACACCTCTACCAAAGACTCCTAAGAAAGAATGTTAAAAACTAGCTTGTGTCCGGTTAATCGTGTTCTACTGTAAATGGAAATGTTGTCCAGAAAGCGTCATGTATAATAGTTCGGCCGGTTTTCGGTGCTTTAAAGGAACAGTGACATCTGAGCGGAGCACAGACTACTACCATAGGTTTACAAAGCGTGCTAGGTACGATTAATACTGTACTTTCTACGTTGTGTGAACCAACACTGGTGTCAATGTGAATATTATTGGTTGAACTTACAAACAAACAAACAGCAGTGAGTGATTCAATAAGTAAGGTACTGTAAGAAGTCTGTGATAAGTGATACAGCTGCATACTGTAAGAAACTACTACTACGTCATAGTAAAATGGGTGCCGTGTTTTCGGTGACGTTTCTGTTTCTCAGGTTGGTTTATGCCCCTCACTTGCTACTGTGTGTAAAACAGTCAGGCCCTTAACGCCGGTTTTGGTATTGGCGCCATATAAGAAACCAGTACCATATATGGTTTCGTTACTTGGGTAGTGACGCAATGTGGTACCCCACGTTCGGCCACTGTGATGGTACCATATATGGTACCCTTACCTTGGAATTGGTAACTGTACCGGTACCGTATATGGTACCACTTCATTGAAATTTCGTATGATATATGGTACCGGCACCCATGGTCATGGGTAGGGGTACAATATGGTTTCACTGCACTAAGTATCGGTACCATAGTGCCACTAGCCTAGGTACCGGTACCATAAACGGCGTTAAGTGCCTGGCTGTAAGAGTATCAATTTTAAGTCGGGTTTACACTTTGCCATCCGGTTGGCACAGTTTGCCAGTCGACCAAAGTCAAAACGGACTGGTTGACAGGCATTAGTGCCACCCAGGTGGCAGTGGAAGTATAAATTGGCCGTTTAGTCAGTTTTTGAGCGCGAAAATGAGCAAAAAACAAACGCCGAGCGAATTTCTCAAGCAGATAATCGGAAAGCCGGTGGTGGTTAAGCTGAACTCGGGTATCGATTATAGAGGTTAGCTTTTGTTTTCTTAGCCCTCCAGCCCCCGAGACAGTTTAGGAACCCATACCTGAAATTAGAGGTATAGCAGCCATACATGGGCCGGAAAAATGGGTTGGGGGTAGTCAAAATCCGAAAATTTGGGGGTGGCCTGCCGGTTTGGGGCGGTCGCCGCGATTTTGGTGGGTGGGGTCAGGAACAAAAGTCGGCTTCAGGTGGGTGGGTAGGGTCGTTTCGGGGGTAGAGCCCAAGTTGGGGGGTGGGCAAACCCCCCCGGACCCCCCGGCCCATGTATGATAGCAGCTACAATACTATAAAAGAGAAATTACTATTTTTTAGCTTAAAAGCCTTTGGAAACCGAATTTGGCCTTTCCACTGCTGATATAGAAGAGAAATAGGTGTTTTTGGAAGCCCTTTTTGCCATCTTTTGCTTGTTTTAGCTCTAAAACGCTATTTGACAGTTTATCATAGCGATTTTTAGCGTGCTTACTGAAAAAACGTGCTAAAACGCATTTCTAGGCGTTTTGGAGCTTTTGAAATTTTGGACCTCTGGACGAAACCCCCCTCGACCCCCCGCTGAGGAAAACCCCCTCCCCCAGGTTGGCCCGGAGCTGCTACATGTATGTTTTCGAGGTATTGGGGTTTAGTCTAGTAGATAAATGGGGACCAAACCGGCGTTGTCTTGCACACACCAATGCAAAAGGGGAGGGTTGTTGTCATAGATGTAACAGGTCATCCGCCGAAGGGAGAGGGGGTTTGGGGGTCTGAGCTGAAATTTTGGGCAGGTAGGTTGGGCACTAAAAAACGGTGAAAAATCGAAAAATCGTCAAAAATCCTGAGGGGGATAGCAGCTGGCTGACGGGGTGTGTAGGTCAGAGCCTGAACGGGGTCAACCCCCCGCTGTGCCCATGTCTGGCCACGTGTGGTGTCTATTGGGTGTCTGGCTGCGAGCGATGGGAGGCACAGAACAGAAAAGTACACAAAAGACAGCAATTTGCACTTTACACTGGCGCTCTAATCCAAATTGTACCAACTGTCACCGATAATAAATTCCCGGCGGCCGCAACCTACTACGTACTACTATTGGCTTATTAAGTTTTAAGCGAGGGGTTAACTCTCTAGTGGTTTGGCTGTATTTTAGGTATGCTCGCCTGTTTGGACGGCTACATGAACATTGCATTGGAACAGACCGAAGAATACGTTAATGGACAGCTGAGAAACAAATACGGCGACGCTTTTATAAGGGGAAACAACGGTAATTTTGCTTATACTCCTTCTCCGCAATCAATCGTCTAATTTACATCCTTTTCTCTCGATCGATTTTTCTATTATACCAGGGTGTCCGTCCGTGTCCCCCCCCACCGACAAGGGCCATCCGATTTTTCTGGGACGCATTTTTCTGCAATTTCAAACGCGTTAATTGCTCAATTTTCCTGTAAAACAGCCTCTTCTACCTGTATTTGAGCCGAAATTAGTCCCCGCACAGTTGGCGTAGTGGTTGAGGCCGCAAAGCCACTGAGCGCCTGCTCAATCGGGCGAGACAAGTTTCTTGCCGCAAAGAGTTGGTGGTCGGCATAAAGCCCAACCAGGCCACCGAAAGCTGGTGACAGCGAGTAGGTAAATGGGAACCGACTGGAGCTGTCTAAGCACCTCGAAGCCATACAGTGGAAAGCATGCTTGAGCTTGGAGAAGGATGATATCTGATAGGAGACGTCTTGACTCACTAAAAGTGGTCAACAGGTCAAATCAGGGCTCACCGAATCGGGACGGCCGTCGGGCGCTCTCTTAGTGGACAGACTTTCCACAGGGCTGTTTGTTTTCCGGAAAAAACTCAAGCCGGTTTTTTTCGCTTTTTTTCCAAAGGTTATTTTCGTAGACGACAGAAAAAAAATTTTTAACAATTGCTTTTTATTGCAAACTTATGAATAATGCAATAATGAAAGTAGCCTGAAAATGGTACCGGTATTTTTTGCCAAAAACAGCTAAGTTATGTCAGGAAAATGCTTGTAATGCTTCTATTAACGTAAATTCAAAGCACTGGAAGCCAATTTAACCAGTTATTAAACTAGGAAAAAACCGTTTTTTTTTTTTTTCGGAAAAAAAACGAAAAAACCAAAGAAAAAACCGACCCAACAGCCCTGCTTTCCAGCGCTGGAGCGAACTGAACGATCCATTCTGATCCAAGCATTCTGGAAGCTAGTGGCTGGACGTGAAAGATCGTATCATATCGTATCTAGCTAAAATTTTGCGTTTTTTACGATTTCTGGGCGTTTTTAGAACCCTACCCCTCCCCCGTTGGATGATCTGCCTGTCACAGTAGGTGTATGCTCTTTGTGCTAACGGTTTTCGTTTGTTTTTAGTTCTCTACATAAGTACACAGAAGCGAAGATGAAGCTCTCTCTCTGGATCTGTGACTGATCTTTGCTTCAAAATGCACCTTTCTTATGCTGTTGTAACAGGTTACAATAACTTTCTATAAGTGCACTATAAAAGTAAGAAATAAACACCAATATCTATTATTGAACATCAAAACTGAGTAATCAATACATGCATAGCTCTGTTTAATGTTGACTGCATAAAAATACAAACACAGTAGAGAGTATTCCATAGGCATCTCATTGCAGTTTTGTGCCAAATCTCAACTCATTACTTGCTGCTTTGACCAAGAATACATAACAAAGAGAAAGAATCTTCCACTCCGCGGCCTTCTGCTAATATTTCGGTACGGGTCACGAAATTCGTTATCCTTCCCGAAACGGCCGCATGCGCTTTATGCTGCAATTTGCAACTGATTTCTGCTGAACGTAGGACTAAGATGCTAATAGAAATTGATCAAGAAAAAGAAAATCAGAAAGTTTTTAAAACTTCCAGTCGTTTTCTAGCCTTCTCTAGGAGATGTTAGAAGTAAAAACGTTGATTACGTAAATTAATAGTGACCATACTTTAAAAATAAACCGCAGAAATGTTTTTTCTAAATTACCTTGAATTTTCCTACCGTATCTAGCGCATTTTCAATTTCTAAATGTAATGTGCGTGAAATTTTGAATGGAATACCCTGCTATGTACGATACAAATAAGTAATCTGTCAAACCTCGTAAATTGTGACATAAATACATTGTACCTCTCTGCATTAAGAATGGAATACTGCAACAAACATACGTAGTAGAGTCAGACACTTAACACCGTTTATGGTACCACTACCTAGGCTAGTGGCACCATATATGGTACCCCTACCTTCGCATTGGTACCGGTACCAGTACCATGGTACCACTGCGTTCAGATTTTGTACCATGGTGTACCGGCACCCATGACCATGGATTTCGTACCATATATGGTACCACCACAGTCGCCGAACGTGGGGGTACCATATATGGTGTACCACTACCCTAGCTACCGGTACCATAAACGGCGTTAAGCATACATGTAACAGGTCATCCGCCGATGGGGGGAGGGGGGTTGGGGGGGTCTGGCGCCGGCCGGGGGGGGTCTGAGCCAAAATTTTGGGGGAGGGGGGTAGGCACTGAAAAACGCTCAAAAATCGAAAAAATCGCAATTTTTGGGCTAAAAATCGCCAAAAATCGCTAATTTGGGCTGAAATACAGCTAAAAAGTGCTGTTTTGCAGGCGATTTTGGCAATTTTTGTGTGTGAAATTGTAAAAAATTGCAAAAATTTGCTCGAAAATTTACTTGCCAGAAAAATCGGAGGGGGGCGGGTCGGTGAAATCGTCTCGGGGGGGGGGGGGGGGGTCCCAATCCGGGGGGGTCTGGCCTATTTCGGGTGGGGGGCAGACCCCCCCAGACCCCCCCCCCTGTTACATGTATGGCGTTAAGTGTCTGACCGCTTATACTGTATTATAAGCGCGTTAGCAGTTGTTCTGAGAGTTTTGAACGAGATTTCACTCACAATTCAAAGTTCACTCAAACTTCTACAGCATTCTATGCAACTCGTGACGGTCGTGGCCAGCTGGTTTATTTTTCAGACCAAGCAGCACTGAAAAAACTATTAAAATTATTTAAATATTGCCAAGTTAACCCTCGCTATAAGCTAGAACTAGTGATAGATCCCGTATTCGGTCTAGTTAAGATGAGTGTCAGTTTTAAACAGATGTAAAAAAAAAGTAGAAGTTGAATACGGTCAAATTCCTTATAGCGAGGGCCATTGTGGTTGGCAGATAAGGGCGTTATAGCGAGGGTCGTTGATTGACTGAATTACCGTCAATAAATGCTGGAACCCCGTCGCGGGCTTCGAGATGCACTCGAACGGTAGGATCTAATCGATAATGAACTGGGCTGACGAGCTACTGTACTTCCCCCGGTTGTTGTCAGACTCCACAGCCCTAATTTTTTAAGAAATATAACCTCAACTGTTCAACTATCACCTTCTTACTTCACCTATTTACAGTGTTGGCTAAAAAAGAGACAGCCTGGCCTTTTTTCGAGTTTTCCGAATAACTTCAAATAACTGCCGTTACATCAATTTTGCAGCTAATTAAAAGATTTGTTTACTCAGTAATCATTCCAGGCCGTGACTTATGCCCTTCTGATCTGAAGTGAAAAAACCCGAATTTGTAGTCATCAAATTTTTAACACAGGTTTCTCACGAATCCTCTTCTGGACCTCTACCATAGTTTGCAAGTTAACCAGTCTTTATAGGGACTTTATTCTCTGAGAAGCTCAGATTTCTCACAACTGGTTCCAATATGGGGAATTTTTATGTACAGTGAAGGTGAAAAATGATCACAGTCAAACATGAGGGTGACTGCCTCTGAAATATAAAGCACGATTATGGCTGTTTATTATGTTACATTAATCGAAACGATTGCAATCGATGACTTACTGGTTTCTACAACACTGCTGTCTGCATATACAGATGCAACACACTCGTTTTTAGCGATGCCAGTTACTACTTTCAGCTTAAGTAAAGGTTAAAGTCTGCCAGATTTGAACCAGCTGTGCTAGAAAGCTGACCTTTACAGGGATTAAAAGTCCATATACAGTAAAGACTTGTTAATTTGCAAAATTTGAAAAAGATCTGACGAAGAATTGGTAAGATACTTATCTATAAACATAACATTTGTTTAAAATTTGTTTTCTACAGATTTGGGTCATTTCATTTCAGTAGGGAAAAACACAGGTATACGAAAGGCTATCAAGCTAGGATATGGCGAGAATAAATTAAAAGCCTGCAGTAATAATCGCGCTAAAAATCTTTTAATTCGTTCCAAATTTGATAGAATAGTAATTTAAAGTTTTGTTCAGAAAACTCAAAAAGACAAGGTGGCCTTTTTCGCCAATACTAGTACTATAGTTTCACATCAGCAATGGGCCAGATATTAATTTGAATTATGTACATTTAGAAAAGCAGTCCTCAGATTTATCTGATATCTGTAATTTATCTTGATCACCCCACTCATACACAGGCCATAATATTTCTACTTGTGGAGTTTGTATGCATTACTACTTGTGGAATAAATGTTACACTATTTTGGATAATAGTAAAAATTATGACTTTTGGAGCATAAATTTGCTTTAGTATTTACAAATGCACAAACTAATGATTTTACCTGAATTTGATGACTACGTACTTGAAAACTCGCCCAAATTGCTTGTTAGCAGTTTATATACACACTGTCTATTTATGTGCCTTGCACATATATTACCTTATGAAGCTCCATGATTTGGTCCTTTGTATAGCTGGTTTTCATATTCTGACAATACCTACAGAAAGCCAGGATAAGTACAACATCAAAGTGGGGTATCATTCACCACAAACAAGCAGTCTAGAAAGCCAAACTAATAAATTCAGAATCTTTTACTATACAGTTTCAATTCAAATGTACAGACACAAAATATTTTGGAATCGTCCTTTTTTGGCCCCAAACTTAAAGCATTTGATCTAATTGAGGGCAGCCAGCTAAGCAATGCAATAACATGTAAATGAGGACTCCCCAAAGAGATAAAATGCTCTAGTCGGGGCAGCACACAATAAGAAAGCACAGAGGAGCAGAGCAAAAATACCAAGCAAAGAAAAACGGGGGTTTTGAATTGTATACACGTGTTCATACCTGACGCTTCACCAGTTCTTAACATTGGATTCTTGGCTAGCATTCCTTTAAATCAAGAAAAAATTGGTAGAAAGTGTATAAAAAGCACACAAAACTAGTCTGCGAACGCCGTTTCAAACACAGCTATGTATTTCGACTGTGTTTAAAGAAACTCTGTCTGTCAACCCATGCAAAGGACAGTGCAGTGCCACAGACCAAACTTCAGTCATTTTTGACTGCCGAAATTCTTCATACATGTAACAGGGCAACCAAGGAAGGGTGCAATTATAAAAAAAATCTGAATTCCGTTTCGTTTTCCATCGTATTTTTCAGTAGACCTTGTCGTTGGTTTTGATTATGAGAAATACGAGAGAAAATATGAACTGACATGTATGAATATTCTGATCAGGGAAAACAAAAGCGCTTAAGCACCAGGCACAGCATGCGAAGCCAAATAACTTGAAATGAAGTGAAAATTTGGAACATGCTGACGTGACATTTTAACTCCTACCAACAAACCATACTGATATATCAGTATGCCATCATGTTATGATACTATTCATCATGAAATGGTCCACTACTATTCATCATTTTAAAGACTTTTGCAAGATTTTCTGATGAATCAATTATTTTGCTGTTCATCAAATGCATTGGAATGGTCCAGCACTTCAACTTGACAAATAGGTCTTTTTAATACACGGCAATTCTGAACAGTTCCTGATTAACTGTCACGGCGAGCCCAGTCAGTTTATGTGTCTGTGGCACGTTTCTTTTTCGGTTGAACTAAGGAAAATTGGCATTAAAGTTTGTTGAAGAATCATTATTTAATTGTTCCTCAATTTCTCTGATGAATAATTTCTTCAATTCATCATCTTTTGAAGAATTGTAATCGTAAAACGTGAATAACTATTCATCAAAAACAATTCATCACGCAAAAACGAACCATTGATGAATTTTGCGGTTTGTTGGAAAGAGTTAAAGACAAGTATGACAACTATCTAAATTGTCAGTGTTTTTCGAACATGCTGTTAGACTTTGAAGAACAAGGCACGAGCACATTAGGAGACAGCATTTAACAAACAACATAAAACATGAAAGTAGCGCCACAATTTTGCTGAATACAGTACATGGGTGTGTATCCCATTCTCTTTTGAGCTTTTTTGTTAATGAACATGAAAATTTATGTTCTCTTCTTGGTGTATTTTTGCGGTTGTGCCAAAAAACCTTACAAACTGCCCACACCAATGTACTGTATGTGCTTTTGCACTGCTTTGTTATTATATTATTCGATTGTTGCTTTGCATTTGGAGTAGAGGATGAACAATCATTTGGCCTGACGTTGATGTTCCTGTAGTATTGGTCGAATATTGATCTCCTAAACCACACAAAGCGTCACTTCACAAAGCACTGATAAAATAATATGAATTACAATAAAATTAACTACTGTGGTGCGGTGCCCACTTTACGCAAACCAACCAACTGACCTACAGTAGTGGCCAAACCAAACATCAATCTTCAATCTTTAAAAAATTGCACAAAATTTCCTAAATGACATTTAAAAGTCGCAATTTAGAAACAGCCAGGCTGACAGTTCAGCTAATACTGTAAAGATAAAAGCCAATACTGTATTTTGCCAGAGAAACCTAGAACAATTTCAAATCGATAAGTTATTCAAACTCCTGACATCCACTGCTGTCACTGGCAATTGTCAGAATGGAAGTTTTGTGAACGAAACAAATCTGTTTTTTCTGTTCAGAAGGTGGAAAAAAGTGGGCAGAAAATGAAGGGGCCTAGTAGCGTGGCAAGTAAAGCGAAGAAAAAGCATGCGCAGGAAAGGAGGGCGCAGCAGCAGCCAGGCGCACACATACGGTTTAGTGGCGTCGAATTGAGGTGGCGCGTGAGGGACAATTGAGGAACGGTTCGGCGCAAATTAGCGTATGACGCCGAGCCATCTCCCCAATAGAACCATAAGCGCCTGAAAAAGCATTATAATATGCCATACAAGGCGAAGAATGGAAAGATACAGGAAAAGAGGCATTACGAGGCTACTTTTCCTTGCCATGAAATCGGCGACCTGTCATCACCGATTGCATGAAGGAAGGAAATAATTGCCTCCAGTCAATGGTATAGGCTTTTAGCTAGACCATTGTGGTTTGGTCGTGATTGGGCTTTGACTAAAAAAGCACATGGTACAACAACACACAGAACAATGTAAATCGTCGGGTGAGGAAGGCAGCTGGGAGATGATATGTGTTCCTCGATCGGAGCCTTACGCAAATTTTGCGGCAACAACGCACTCAAATAACCGAATCGTACATACCGCCCACAAAACCGGCTTTCCAGCGGCCGCGGTTGGCGTCGCCGGTCATGGCTTTGTGCGACGGTCCACGCCGCACGCCGGTCTTAACCATGCACAGACTGGAATGGCGGAAATTTGCATAGAGCAGTGACAAGCTGAAAATTATTACCCCAAAGCTATTATGAGCAACAGCAGACCGCAGCCGCCGAACGAAGCCCAACCCCAAAGCGGAATGTGGCTTCTGTTTTTGGGCATGTGGTGCAGACGATCTGCTACTTTGAGCACCTCGAAATATCGATCCAGCATTTTGCTGTACACCTGAAAGCTGGCCAATCAATCTCGGCCACCAATCACCGATGGCGGCAACTGACGTTACTGAGCGGAACTCCTTGTTCCAGACGGCGGTTCACCGATTTGATCACGTGCTGCAGTGTTTGTTTGGTTCTAGTGACCAGATGCCCGGCTCTATCCTCTACTTCTGCTCCCCAATCGACGAATATCACCTATAAAAAGGCGGCAGCGCTGTTGTGAGCAATAAAAATTGCAGCTTTCAAGCCGGCGCCGGCCAAGTAATGAGACCGAGCTCCCAGTGGGGTGCTTATCATGTCGCCGACGTTATGGATGGATATTTGCAACTTACAGGAGATCGATCGGAACCCGCCTGTTCAGTTTCCAGCTGCAACTGACACTTTTTAGAATGGCTTTTTTAAGCCAGACAAGTTGTTGCAAACAAACTTGAGGGGGCCGGTTGACCACTACCAGAAATAGGATATCCTCCCCACAGCTGCCCATCTTCCAGCGTTCTCTGATTATTCTGGCGAACTGCTGTCCGAATTTGGAGGAAGATTCTTTAGAAGGTTTCACCTTTTCCAATGTACTCGTGTTACGGGTACAGAGGTCTGAGCTGAAATAATTTGTTAATAGTAAAAAAAACAATCCAGCAAAAACTGCATGTACTTCAGATGAATGAATAGATGGTAGGAATTGTATGTATCTCTAGAATAAATAAGGTTCAGAAGCTCACCCACTGAGTTCTGTAGGAAGAGCGACCTCGGGCACTATGAGGTACTTGAGAAATGCGAATCCGACCTTGTACCAGCAAGGACCAGGATGATAGTTGGTTTTAGAGCAAATGCACGCATCATCTTGTTTCAGATATACTTCGTCTAGTTTCGATGCTATTTTATCCTCTGAAATTAGTACTACAGGGTTCGCCAAAAAAAAACAACCCAGCAGCTGTTTCGCTGTAGCAACCAACGCTGTATCTCAACCGATTTGAATGAATACTTTTTTAAATGAAAGATAAAGAGATTCTTAAAAGATTGCTGAAATTTTCATTAATGTTCTCTGCTTAGTTCCTGAGATGTTCGCTCTCAAAATCAAAACAGCTATTTTGGCAGTGGACAAGAGCGATTTTCTATCATTCCACTGCACTTCGTAATAAAACGGATTCCTGCGACTGCTAAATGCTATTGGAGGCTTTACTGGTGACACAAACTCGGTTTACTTCAACAGTAAGGTGTCTGTCATTAGCCTCCAGAAGTAGGAATCTGCTTTATTATGAAGTGCAACGGAATCGCTTTTGTTCTTTGCCGAAATCTGTCTCGACTTTGAAGGCAAATATCTCAAGAACTAAGCAGTGAATTTCAATAAAAATTGCACCAACCTTTGAAGAATTTATCAATCATTCAAAAGAGGATTCATTCAAATCGGTTGAGATTCACGGTTGCAAAACTAAAAAATCTGCCGAGTTGTTCTTTATCACTCTTGTTCATTGCCAAAATCTCTGTTTTGATTTTGAGGACAAATATCTCATGAACTAAGGAGGCTATCTTAATAAACGTTACATCAATCTTTCAAAAACTTATTTGTCTTTCTTTCAAAAGAGGATTCATTCAAATCGGTTGAGATTTGCGTTGTTACAGCAAAAAATATGCCGGGTTGTTTTTTTAGCGGACCCTGTACAATGCGTTAACGCATAATTCAGACGCATTCATCTCTTGATGTCACAGTTTTCATCCATGCAATAGTGACTAATAGTCCAACTGTAATTTGTGAGCATCGAAAAAGTACTACCTACTGAATAGGCTGTATGCATCGATTCACTCTTAATGCACTATAATGCCCTTCGCTCCCAATTAATCAACGGACACCACTGGTGCCTCCGAGACTCAATTAGGCGTAATTTCCCGTCCGATCCATAAATTTTGAGACCAACTATGTACGCACTACATTTTTTGCATGTCCAACCAAACTCAATCTTCGGCTCTTCTGCAAATTAGATGATCAAGAATTATGCCACAGCCTATCAGCTTCACTGCAACGTAGCTTTTGCGCCACTAAATAATCACTGTATAGTTAAAGCGCGAGCCATTCGTGTAAGCTTTTTAAGCTGGGCATAAGATGCAAGATAGTCTCTCTAACGATTTTTATCCGCTTAAACAATAAAAGTAAACTTAAAAGCAAGCATGATGAGTAAAATACACCGTTAATCTTATAATCTCGCTTTGTTTAACAACATATGTTTCTCATCAAATCCTCCTCAAAATTATTACACCCATCCATCGTGAAGGCAGTGAGAAAGAAAAACTGCCAATCTCATAGACCACGGTTAAATTGATGGCTAGGGCCTGCGATATAGTTGCCCTATCGGACTAGCATTATACGCCCATCAATTGAGACGTTAGGATTAAAGCAGCTTATGCATTTTACCTAGCACATCCATGCTGGTGACAGTCATAGGGTCGCAAATGTTGTACCTCCTGATCTGGGGGTCATAAATTCTACAACGGGCCTGGTCAGTCTGTAGAGGAAACACGCAGGGATTGGTATTGACGAAATGTCCGAAATTCGTCTTCCAGAAAGGCGTGATCGCCTGAATCGGAGGCAGCATAAGTGAAATGAGAAGGAGCCAAAGCTGCACAAAGAGCAGATAAAGCGTCTGCCACTGTCGGTGGGCCATGGCCAGAGGGCCAACCGAAGCCCAACAACTCCGACCGTTGATTGTAAGCCAACAATCGATGCCTGTAACGAGAGGTTTCGGCCGGGTGGGTGCCAGTGGCGCGCTTAAACAAACGCAACCTCCAATAGTTGCTTAGCTGTGTAATTAGATATCAGCTCCTGGATTATTTGCTATTGGTCAATCGATTTTAGAGTCCGACGCCTCCTCCAAACTCGGCCACCGCCACCGCCGCCAAGCCAACCAACCACCGTTATGCAATTGGGTTAGAAGCCTCGGCCTTTGCCGCTTCAAAGCAGGATACAATACATACGCTGAATGACGCTTTCTATTAACGCTTTCCCTTTCAAATCACGCTTGCTAAACACGAGTAATTCAGATTATAAACAGCTGATTTTTGTCGAGCTAGAGGTAAACCCCAGTACCTACCTACCTACCTGCATTACTTCAGGTACCATACACATAACAGGTCCGGGCCGGCCTGGGGGAGAAGGGGGTTTTGTCTCAAAGATAGGGATCTAGCTGGGTTTCGCCCAGGGAAGGGGTCCATAATTTTTAAAAGCTCAAAAAACGCCCGGAAATGCGTTGTTAGCAGGCTTTATTCAATAGCGGGGCGTTCAGCAGTTATGTAATGGTGTTTTTTGGCCAATTTTGAATCCTCTGCCCTAAGATAATGGGTCGTAATAATTTTCGAACCCACCTCCCCTAATTACGTAATAATTTGGCTACTACTATCCCTGAAATTTCAATTTTTAGAAGGCTGGAGCTAAAATTTGTACTATTTTGCATTTGAACAATATTGGAAAACCCTGACTTAAATGGTAGCTGCTCTCTAATCTTTTCTTCAAAGTGAAATTGAGAAAATGTAAGCCGATAGCTTTAAAACGAGACCACACATACATGTACTGTACATAAAACAACTAAAATTACGACCACTTCACTGATTTCTGCACTTTAAATGCAAGCTGCAAGCTAAAAAATATGTAATACAATCGCCACCCCCTCTCCCCATCGAAATAAGTAGTAATCAATAGACGAACCTCCTCTCCCACAAGCAAACACGTAATTTTGCATGGCCCTTAAAGGATTTCTCTGTATCAGTTAAACTTCGAGTGACCCTCTAAAGGTATCATTCATTTCTTCATTTTTCAAGTTTTCGGTATCATTCATTTCTTTTCGGACAGCTGAGCTCTTTTAAAATCTTTTCAGTCTGTAGCCCCGCCTTATTAGGTAATCGCTCGGCGGCCCTTGCCCATTAGCCAATGAGTGTGTGCGCGACGTTGAGAATGTGGTGGAAATTTTCGGACAGTAAAGCAAATGGTATAGGTAGATAGATAAAGGAGAACTGAAAAGATACGTAAAGCCATTCAGAATCCACTCTGCTTCTGTTTTGTGCAAAATTTTTCGATTTTCTAAGATCCATTTGTTTCCAGCTACCGTACTTGACATAGTCTTGAGGTTTTTCAACACGAAAACATGAGATACTACGGTAGCAATTTACAGATTTTCTGAGAAAACATTCGGCAATTGTGGTTCACTACCCCCATTTGCTTAAACCTACCATATTAACTAAAGTCTAAGACTGAATCTAAAAGTAAGTCTAACTTCATCCGAAGGTTCTTTCATACCAAACCTACGTATAACCCTAAAACCTGATCACAGTGCTGAATAAAAGCCGTCGGTTCCAAATAAGTGAGGGATAGTGTCACTGTATCTAAATCGGATAATCAGCGCGTGGTGCATAAGTGAAATGCACGCCGCTTCCCTCGCAATTCGGCAGAGAAACCTAGCTCACACTGTACAGTACAGCCTAGTTTGTAGTACGGTACGGAAGCGGACGCCACGCAGGTGCGGTGAGAGAGATAGTTATTAGAGGTGATTGTTTAGGCGACAGACAGAACAGACAAGCAGGCAGCCGAGTCGCATGGGATCGATATACAGACTAATTATCTTGCTTCCAACCAGCCAATTATTACTGTGGTCGGCGAAAAACATTGCGCTTTTTCACCAAGCCGAAAGAAAACGCTATAGATATATTACATACGACCGTGTACGTACGTACACTACACAGATGCAGTGTGGTGCATTTTGAAATTTTGAAACTAGGTAAAGTAATACTAGGTAAAGTTGTCACCTAAAAAACTAGGTAAAAGTAATACTAGGCAAAGTTATCAGCTAAGAAACTAGGTAAAGTAATACTAGGTAAAGCCCAGAAAAACTAGGTGATACTAGGTAAACCTAAAACGCTCGAAATCATGTCAAAATATTATTTTTGGTTCAATAAAACAATGATGAAGTTAGTGGAGTTAAAATTTACGAAATTTGACACATTTCAAGTAAATATTTGTATTTTATTGATCAAATAAGTCAGAAATTCATTCTCTGGGCCACTGTAATTGTGGAAAAGCTGGAAATTTAGAGGTTTGCTGACTGAAAAAGTGACGTAAAACTGAAAATATCAAACTAGGTAAACTTGTTCTACCTAGAAGTACCTAGCTATGTGGATTTAAAACTAGGTAAAGTAAAACTAGGTACTTTTCGCTAATATTAACTAGGTAATACTACAATGTAGGTATACCTAGTTACCTAGATAAAAAGTGCACCACACTGCACAGATGTCGTAGCTGTGTGCCTGGGCCTCTCTCCCTCCCTCCCTGTAAGCAATAATAATACCGGTGCTAAGTTATGTGTTCTATCTACAAACCAAGTTTCTATAAAATACTGCCCACTTATATCCCATATTAGAACGGTTGCCGTTCCCGCAATGCAAGCGATTTTAACTACAGACAGATAGAGGTGGTCGGGGCTGGGCTGGGCTAAATTCTTCTGGCCGAAAGGAAAATATCGGCCCGAAAGCATTCCTACCATGCAAACAAATATGCAATTGTAATATTAATCGTTATGCCGTATATGTTACCCCACCTTCGATCGGGGACTGTGCTGGTACCATATGCATTGGAATGGAAGGTATCAGTACCATAAATGGTGTTAAGTTCCTGACTGTACAACCCACATCTATGATTCCCGGATTCAAAAAGTAAAACAGTTCAGTATTTTTTCGAATCAGCAGACATGTGCAATAGGGGCAGAGGGGTTGACCCCCATCAGGCTCTGACCCCTACCACCCCCTCAGGAATTTTTAGGAAGAAGAATTTTGTATCTTCTTTTTGCGATGCATATGATATTGCATATGAATATATGCATGCAATCTCTGGTACATATTGATATTGCATATAAAAATGAGATATGTAAATATTTTTTGCATATTTACATATTTTATCAAGGTGGCCTGAAATCGATAACTGGACCTTTTCCAAAGATTTTCGAGTTTGGTTGGAATCGCTATGCCATCTTTAGCATTTATTAGCCATACCTATTTTACAGATACGTACAACAGACCTCATCTGGAAAAAAACAAGAGGAGAAACACAGTTTGGCATGAAAGACCAGCTAATTTCGAGTAATTTTTAGTAAACAAATTGTTGACGACATTACAGATTTTTTGGCTAAATTAATGTTTGCTTGTTCAAATTTGTTCTCTCAAATGTGGTATACCTAACCGATTGTAGTCCTGTCCTAGTTTTACAAACTAAAAAATTCAGAATTTGAAAAATCTCAGTAGAGATTTCCATTCTTTGCAAGTTTAGAGTCTCAAACCAATCATTTCCATTCTATAAGTGGAAAGAGAAGCTTTGATCTCTGTAAAGTACAGATTACAGTATAAACTGCCTCATCAAGGGATAATTTTATTTTAGATATTTTTATTTTCATTTAGTTGAAAAATTAGCAAAAAACCTGGCGACTATCTAAATACAGAAATGCAGTCTGTTTGGCTGTTTTGTGATGTTCATTGTGTCACCGTAGTTTGAACAATTGAGCTAAAAACTCCAGATATTCATGCAGCAATGAGGTGCTTGCAGCAGTTGGGCTTACATAGGATCCGGGGGGGCAGGTATCTGACTACTCAGGAGCTGAGCAACATATCTGTTAGAGACCTCCTGAGGCTGATCAAAGCCTCGGGTAGGCGGTAAGTTCGACTAGTAGATCGATCTTCATACGGGGTAGCGAAAAGGACCCTCGGGTCTGATCGTAGGGCCGACTTTGTCAAGCCGTCCGTCACATCAAATCGAATCGAATCGGGGTGCTGGCAGGAATTCGTACGTAAATTCGCTAAACAAACTCTTTCATTTTTGCTCAGCTTCAAAACTAGACATCGGCCAAACCAGCCCTCTTTGAAATTTCTACTTTTTGGAAGAGTACTTTATGGATTTCTCCGCGCCAAATCGATAAAACAACTATTTGAATTGTTAACGTTCTTCAGAACTCATGTATACAGCGCGAAAAGTCAGCGACACCTTTTTGCTGATGGGCGGACATGCACCGTTGGTCCTGGATTGAGCTCTAACATATATTGATATAAGCCAGATCTGTGCGATGACCCTACTTGCCCCGTCTCTTTTCGACCTGCTTTCGGCAGCTAAGCTCTTCTGGCAAAATGCATCGTAATTGTCTGTTATGTTCAAGCTTATAATTTAGTAAACATTCCTCTGTCCTTCGTCTGTGCAAAAATGCACACATAGCGACAGTTCAGAGAAAAAATTTAGAGTATTCAAACGGCATCGATTGGCGCGAAAGGCCAAAGTGTAAAGAGACTGGCATAAATTTCTGGGACATCTTACGACCTACAAAGATGACGTTCAGTTCCGCCGGCGGCACTTTTTTCCTCTGCCTTCAACCAGTTTCAGATGTATATCTGCAAGATCAATCTCTGGTGACTGATAATTCTCTCAAAACCAGCACAGGTCTGCTGCTGACTCTATTGTGTTCTTCTAGCGTCAAATTTCAATTTCCACCCACCGGATTAGACGGGCCGAAATGCGTCAGGTAGGTGCGTGTAATTGAGCGTGAAATTAGATTTCGCCTCTTTTTATTGTCTTTCCATTTATTGAACGGTTTCTTTTTTAGAATTTTCTGTTCCTCTTCTGGAGAAGGTATGATGCTTGCTGTTAGTCTTTTTTGAATTTGCCGCCTCTGAGCGCAGGATTCATCGTTGACACCACGTCCAGCAGCTACCGAAGTTACGGTTGATCGGTGGTGTGAAAGAAAGAAAAAGTGGTTTTGTGGGAAATTTTTGTTTAGCTCAGCAGCTTAGCTCGTCCGTGTTTTATTCATTGACTTTATATCCGCCTAAACTTAGCAAATTTCCATTCTATTTGCTATTGACTGCTAAATTTCCCTAGCCTGAGCCCTGAATTCCAAAACTAAACTTTACTTATAAATTTAGGCGATATTTTAAATTTGCATAATTGTTTTGTCAGGTTCTTCAAGATGGGAGCGAGCCAGGGAAAGCTCCGAATGGACGAGAGACAGCGCATGGATCAAACCGATTCGGAATCTGTTATGAAGCTGAGACTTAAACGGATCTTCAAGGTCAGTTTAGTTGTTTCCAGTTCGACCCATGCGTTGAAGGGTCAGTCCGGCGCCGGCCTAGGGTCCTCCTGTGCCCAAGTTCGGGTTAGTGGAGTACTAAAAAACGCTCAAAGATCGATATTAATCGAAATTTTGGGCTAACAATGGTTAAAAAAAGCGCTAATTGAGGCTGACAAGCGTTGTTTCACAGGCAATTTGAGCACTTTTGGAGTCTGTAATTAAAAAAGGATTTAATAGTTTCGTAGTTTAATCGTAACATTTACAGTTTAAACGCGGAGAACACACAGTCATTATCCTGCTCAGTGCAAGCCTCGTAGTCAGAAATGGGCCAGCTTTGGGCTGTGAGGGGGATTGTAAATTCTCAGTTCCTGAGGGGTGCTAAACCAGCAAGTCCGATTTTTCACGAAAATCGAGGGTTTGTGGGCTTATTTTTGTGTTAGAATAGGTTGTGTTGAGCTTATTTGCACTTATTTTAGGTATGCTAGTATCTATATTTTCTGTAAAAAATTCTGCCAAAAATCCTGAGGGGTGTAGCGGCAGCCTGACGCAGACATGGGCAAAGGGGGGCTGAGGGGGTTGGCCCCCATCAGGCTCTGATCTACCCCCAATCAACCGAAATGCTAGCCCATGTCTGGCCTGACGCCCCCCCCTCAGTTCCCCTTTGCCCTTGTCAATACATGTAGAACGTCATCCGCCGACGGGGAGGGGGGGTTGGGGGATCTGAGCCCGATTTCTATGGGATGGGGGTTGGGGGGTCCCCCGCATCCCCTGTTACATGTATGTCCATGTCTGCTTTTAGCTGTGGTTGTTGAGTTTACCTTTCAAAACAAAACAGTACTAATTGCCTAAATTTGGTTAAATGTGGTTGTAGTAAACCTGATCATAAGATTTTGTTTGTTTGTTTAAGTTTCACTGTCCTTTCGGACAGTTCAGGACAACCCGCGCTCTATTAGAGCCTTTATTTAGGATAGCCCTGCCTACAAACATACCTCCCTTTGCTGTCACGGCAGCTCCGGTTCGGTTCCATTCACCTACTGGCTATCACTGGCTTTCGGTAGTCTGGGTTGAGCGTTATGTCGACTATTTCCAGTCGCTTAGACCGGTTTTCAACCGCTCTCACAGATGCCGGGGCCGCCGTGACACACTGGATAGCGTAAACTACCCATGGCCATGTTAGATGTAAAATAGTGTTCCCGTTGAAAGTTCTAAAAAGCCCCAAAACAGGCCACTTTACCAAAAAATAGTCTGAGTGGTAGGTTTTAGTGTCAACACGCAAAATTAGGCCCTCCAACCTTGTAAGGTCTTTTTCCAGCAATTATGTTAAGTAGGCAGAGCAGACGAGTACGCAAGTTGTGTAACCAGTTTTTGGCTGTGCGTGGCTGGTTGGACAGCCTGTTTTTGGGCCTGCTGATTCAGCCAACAATTACTTAAAGAGACGTCGTTCGCAGAGGTGGGTAGTTCTGTGTCTGTTGGAACCGATCTAAGAGGCGTACTAATGAAGAAGCTATTAATTTGTCGAAATAAGGTGAGAAGAATTGCTTATTGGAGCCAATTTGAAGTTTCTAAAGTTGACAATACTTGAGAAAGGTTTAAACTGGTTTTTATATGAGATTTTTATAGTTTGGTAAGTATGCTAAGTAGATATAAATAGCTTGTCTACATCTGTTCAAGGTGATTAAGAAAAGGTGGTGGTGTATTGGATTTACTGCGCCGGTCGCCTCAAGTCCCATTAATGTTACGCCGTCTTAAAAATCCTGATCTTTCTAATTTCTGTTGTAACATAATCTTGTGTAATGTGTTAGTTGGCAGGTAGGAAATTTACAATAATATTTATGTATTTTATTTATATCTGTTATGCTGCTTCTCAAACTGTCTGTTTTTGCTCAGAATGCCTTCTAAATGCGTTTTTGAAGGCCAAATTTTCAAAATTTTCTCGCGCTGGTCGGGCAGAAGCCCAACCAGGCCATTATAAACTACTAAAACTTGTAATTTCTGTTAATTTTAAGCTCGGAATGCGTTTTAAACGCGTTTTTGAAGACTAATTTTGCTAAATTTTCTTACCCTTTCCTTAAACTTTCAAAATTTTACACCCCCTTTCCAAAATCCTGGATACGCCACTGTTCTAAACCATACATTTAACAGGTAATCCGCCGAAGTGGGTTTGTGGGATCTGAGCCGAAGTTTTGGGAAGGGGTTGCGCTCTAAACCGCAATTGTTGTGCTAAAAATCGCAAGTTTAGGCTGGAATACAGCTAAAAAGTGCTGTTTTACAGGCGATTTTAACAACTTTTGTGTCAGAAATTGCAAAAATTTGCTCCAAAAATTGCTCGCCAGATAAATCGATGGGGGGGTCACCATCCGGGGCGTCTGGCCTAAGTCTGGTGGGGGGCAGACCCCTGTTACGGTTACAGTTTTAAAAGTTTAATCTATGCCGCCTTTCCTTGCAGGTGGCCAATGATATGCAGCAAGAAGTGCCTTCCTCTCCCCTGCGCGCACCGCAGACCGAGTTTGTCGATCAAAAGCCGGCCAAGCGTCGCAAGTGGCATCAGGGTGCCATGTGTTTCTGGCGTCGCAGTCGTCCCGACGAAGAAGACGAGGAAAACCAGAGCTTCCCCTCTCCCTCACTAGCCCGTTCTGGGTCGGATCGCGAATTCGGCACTCCTTCCATCACGCAGCGCAGTCGCAATCGGCGTTCTTTGCGCAAAGTTCGCGAGCATTTTGACCCTAGAATTCTGGCCAAGTACGAGATCAAGGCGCTGATAGGCAAAGGTGAGCAAAAAGTCTGCCGACCGGCCTATCGATTTCGGAGGTTGAGACGATTTAGCAGCGCATTGATGGCTTCATTTGGCGGCGGGCGTTCGCCCTTTGCGGCCTGTTTTTAGAAGCAATCGAACGACCGGCCGATTTTATGGCGCTTTTGATGCTGGGATTAGAGATGAGGTCGCGACGGTCTTTGTAAAACGCTTCTTAAAGGATGTTTTGGGCACAGTCTAAGTACGCCGAGATGACAAAATTGCGCCGCTGAATATTGATTGTCGACCTTGTTACCTCAGCAGGAAACATTATCTCGTAATTGCACTGCACCACAATGAGCATTAGATGCAGCGAATACACAAGAACCTATTTAAAAAACGTACTACAGGCTGGTACTTAACCCCGGTTATGGTAACGGTAGCTAGGCTAGTGGCACCATATATGTATGCTACCCCTACCCATGACCATGGTATACGAAATTTGAATGAAGTGGTACCATATATGGCTATTCGAAGCTAGGGTACCATATTATGGTACCACCCAGGGCTGTTTGTTTTCCGAAAAAAATCAAGCCGGTTTTTTTTCGTTATTTTTCCAAAAGATATTTTCCGAGATGACAGAAAATTTTGTTTAACAATCGCTTTTTATTGCAGAATTGAACAAAATAGCGTGATTTTTATTACGAAACGCACTAATTTCATCTTTTAGAGTAATAATTTGATTTTATAACAACAATAATATGTACAATAATAAAAGTTGTCTGAAAATGGTACCAGTATTTTTTGCCAAAAACAGCTAAGTTATGCCAGGATAATGCTTGTAAGGCTTCTATTAACGTAAATTCAAGGCATTTGAAGCGAATTTAACCAGTTATTGGGCCCATTTCCTTTAAAACTTGCTTGAGTTTTTTCGCTTTTTGGTTTTTTCCGAGCCCCTAGGAAAAAAACCGACCCAACAGCCCTAGTACCACCACAGTCCCTGAGCGTGGGGTACCATAATATGGTACCGGCCCCTTATATGGTGCCAGTACTATAAACGGCGTTAAGTGCCTGACTGTACACTGTCCTTAAATTTGGAACTGAAATGTTCTAGGCAGCTTTTCGCGAGTGGTCAGAGTGCAGCACTTGGCTACAGGCGATCAGTTTGCGGTCAAAATGGTGCCGGCAAGGGCCGGCTCAGGCCCGTTTGAAAACGAGATTGCCATTCTGAGTCGGGTGCGACATCCATTTGTCATTCGCCTGCAAGAAGTGTTCAGGACCACCAACAGGGTTTATATGGTCATGGAACTGGCCACAGGTGGAGAGCTGTACGACAGGATTGTTGCTAAAGGTCGGTCACATGACATGACAGTTACACTGACACCTGAGTCAGAAATTTCAAACATTTACACTGACAGGCTTTATGACAGTAGGGCCGGAAACTGTCCAGCTATGCGCAACACTGACAAGACAAGCATGAATGTCTTTGTTTGCTAATGTTCCACTTCCCTTTAAGACAGCTCAGGACATTAGAGCCTTTCAATCTCTTTGCTGTCGTGAGGTGCAACGGCAGCTCTGGTTCGGTTCCCATTCACCTACTAGCCCTTATTCTTTAGGTGGCGTGGTTTGGGCTTTTAATAACTCCAATCGCTTTGAACAGTTTCAAACGTCACAAGCAAACAACTGCTGTCACAGTGGTCTTTTAAGGAACGTTCACTGAATCAGAGACAATCAGCACAATCCGCATGCTGCTGAGTGGAGTGCAGTACTTGCACAGACTGGGCATCACTCACCGAGACCTGAAGCCTGAAAACCTGCTCTATATCAGCAAGGAACCAGATGCACGACTAGTGATCTCTGATTTTGGCTTGGCACACCAGAGACTGTGTGCAGAGGAGGAGCTGATGACAGAAACTTGTGGAACTCCTGAATACATTGCTCCTGAAGTGCTCATGAGACTGCCATACACAAACAAGGTGCCTACTGTCTGTGTTCACAGTTCAAACATGGATAGGAAGCACTTTGCAGGTGGACCTGTGGGCTGTTGGTGTCATATCTTACATCCTGCTATCAGGCATAATGCCCTTTGATGACCGGTCACGCAGCTACCTGTACCGTCAGATAATGTGGGGTCGCTACTGCTTCTATCCTGAGGTTGGCCTGTCCAGATATAAATTATCTAAATTTGATTCTCTTTACAGTTCTGGTCTCATGTCAGTGAGGACGCTAAATCCTTTGTGTCCACTCTCCTTGACACGGAGCCTACGGATCGCCTGTCCCCAGACCAAGCACTGAGACATCCCTGGATCGTTTCTGGTGGTCAGATCCGCCCTATCGGCTCGCGCCAGCCCCTTGTACTGTCCTCTGCTGTAGGCGACTGTTCCATGGATTCCTCACTGGTCGGCTCAACCAGCTCCCCTTACACGTCGGCTCATAGCTACCAAGTGGCAGCTGACAGGGAACGGGTAGGCAACTTTTTGCCTGATTAGCCTGTCATTCGGCGATCGTTTTTGCACTTTTTAAAGTCAGTCAGAGGTGCCGCCAAAGGTTTATGGGCCCTTCTCAAGAAACTGCTGCAGTGATTTGTGAGCTTGCGGGCTGAAGCGAGGCAGGTCTGCAAACAAAAGGCTCAATCTTGCGTCTCCGGCTGCAGGCAGGCAGTATCGGGTGGGCTGAACGTCATCGCCAGAAAATAGTCGCTAGGCCTTTGATCGAACGCCAGCTGTGCCGGAGTATCTCCGGCCTAGACTTGCAAGCCGCTCGCTCGCTAGGGGTTGGTCAGGTGGCGATTGGCAATATTAAGCTGGCCATTGTTCTCCAGCTGCAGATTTAGGGCGCTGTTGGACAAGATTTATGAAGTTGATCAGCAGCTGATCGGCAAATGGCTGCAGCAGGCAGCTGGGGCAGGGCGGTTTTGACAGATGCTGAATTGTTGAGATGTCAGTCTCTGGTTCATTGAGTCACTACTGCCGGCCAGTGCAGGGGTGGGCATTGGCTCGTCTGGGGATCTGCACACTCAGCAAGGTTTCAGGTCCCTTTGAGAGTTGAACTTCATGGCACATGACCTAATCGATTTGCACTGTCTTGTCTTGGCTTGAAGTGACAAAATCTTGTGGGTACATCTGACCCACTAAGTCAGAGTGTCCACTTTAGGTGACAGTCTATTGTTCAAACATGCCCCTCCTCCTATTGGCTTCTGTGCACTTGAGGTGCGATTTGTTTGCACTGCGAGAGTAATGGGCGCTTGTCAGACAGAGAGAGAACAACTAGTTGTTGGCACGGTGGCCGTTAAAACGCTTAACAAGCCGGCCCAATTGGGGGGACAGGCACTGGCTTGTGTAAGAGGAACTAAATTTTGTCCTCATCACTGGCCGCCCGGTCGGCCGGCCCAGTTGATTAATCGCACCTACGTCACAGGGCCACTCTGTCCGGATGCATAATAAAGCAGGACGTGCGCAGTTTGTTTGCTCGTCTGTTGGCTGCCTGTCTCCAGCAGGACGTGAGTAAGATTTACGATGGTGTGACTAAATGAAATTAGGACGCCCTGAATAAGCCTTGTTATTGATGACGCAAGCAAGCTCAAGTCGATAAATTGGCTTCTGAGGGAGCCTTTCTACTTTGCGCTCATTGGTGCCTACTGATTCCCATGTACATGGACTAGGGCATACATTACTAGGGGGTTGGGCGCAAAAATAGCAAAATCTCCTCAGCCCTATGTCAGGGCTCCCGGCCCCCCCAAGCACCGACCCAAAATACAAGTACTAGTAGCAGCTACAGTACTAACAGACTGGCTCTGAAATCAGTAATTGTTAGCTTAAAATTCGCTTAGAACAGTCAGGCACTTAACGCCGTTTATGGTACTGACGCCATGCGTATATGGTACCGGTACCTAGGCCAGTGGCACCGTATATGGTACCACCACAGTCCCCGAACGTGGGGTACCATATGGTGCCACTAGCCTGGGTACCGGTACTATGAACGGCGTTAAGTGCCAGGCTGTAAGTTAGGATATCTCTATAAAACTTGTGTTAACGCTTCATAGTTCCACTTATGCAAGTTCTACCCTAACTGGAACGTGCTACTAGTCTGAAATCGGATTTTAGACGCGATCCACGCGGTCAATCCGCAGCGTGGCGCGCAGCGACCACGGCCACCGCGTGGACCCGCGAGAGCTGGACAAGTTGGCGCGCGACCCGGAGGTGCGTCGAATAGTAAATGAGCGCAATCGACGCTACAGAGGCGGCGGCGCCCATTCGGACTACGGTACTTTGGACTCTTGCAAAGAGTACGGCCTTATCTGACTACGGTAGCAGCGAGCCAAGTGGAGGTGTCTTTCGAGTAACAGAACAGGGTGCCCCCGGAATCTGTGGTTGTCCTTTAGAGTCTACTGTAGCTACCGTACTTACAGCTCGGTGTACTGTACAAGTTAGGTGAAGTCACATCACAGAACGCAACGAATTTCTACCTGTACCTTGTTGCTTTACGAAAGTTTTTTATTCGCCCCGGTACTACAGTGCGGTACGCTCTGTTCATTACTATTATTATTATTATTGCTGTTTCTTTTCCAGCAAAACATTCGACTCTGTGACATATCGGTGTGAGAAATTTGCATAGTACTGCGCGAATACTCAATCGATATTATTATTATTATTATTATGTATGTGCTTGTCATGTTTTTTTTATTGTTTTGTCATATCGAAGAGGTCCGAGCTTAAACCGACAATCTTGTCATTATGCTTTCTAAGTTATAATATGCATAATTAATTAAGTTAATTAGCCTGGTGCTTCTGCTTGCATTATGCGAAACGATCGATCAAGATTGAATCTGCCGCAAAAAGTCAACTCAAAAACCTGTAGCTTTTGTCTCCCGGAGGAAAGAATGCCTTTAGTTCTTTGTGTCGTTTTTATATGGTCCGCCTAAATTTGTACATCTTATGCGTATCGCATCCTTGTGTTTTTTCTGTTATCAGTGTCTGTGCCTTTGTGAACGCGCTACGAAACACGATAAAGAGAACAAACGAATGGTTTGATTGATTGATTGACAGGCGGATTTTTTATTTCTATAGCTTTCTTTACAATACAATACAGTCGAACCTCGTAAATGGAAATGAAATGCTTGGACTAGCCGGTCTTCCTATACTTTTGTATCTGTTCTGTTGGGTCGGTTTTTTAAAGATTCTAATATATAATTTTATATTCTAAGATGTTGAAGAAAAACTAAAACAAGTTTTTAAAGTAAATGGGCATAATAACTGGATAAATTCGGTTCAAATACTTAGAATTTACGTTAGTAGAAGGTTTCTAAGCATTGCCATGGCATAAATTAGCTGTTTTCGGCAAAAAATACCGGTGCGGTTTTCAGGAAACTTTTATAGTATCTTATTTTTTGTGTTTTAATATCAAATTACTGCGGTAAAGCAGAAAATTAGTACAGGGTGTCTCAAAAAAATGATCACATTTCTTTTTACTGCCATTTCCGCAAATGTTGACCAAATAGGCTGAAATTTGGACTATAGGTGCCAAAATTCTGGGAATTTTATGTGTTAAAGTTTGGTGCACTAGGCTTGACTCATTCCCGAGAAATTTCAAAAAAAGTGAAATTTGATAAATCAATTGTGAAAGCCGGTCACCGAAAAAATGATCACATTTCTTTTCACTGCCATTTCCGTAAATTTTGACCAAATAGGCTGAAATTTGGGTTATAGGTGCCAAAATTTGGAGAATTTTATGTGTTAAAGTTTGGTGCAGTAGGCTTGACTAATTCTCGAGAAAGTTCAAAAAAAGTGAAATTTGGTAATTTCAATAGCGAAAGCCGGTCACCGAAAAAATGTTACATTACATTATCGCCTAAACTCTAACGATAGCGTAGAGTTCATGCGTCAACTTTTTACAACGAATTACACTGAACTTCTGCGTTTACACTCCAAATTTCATCCAATTCCGACAAAAATTAGAAAAGATACAGGAAAAGGAAATGTTTACATTTTTCGTGACCGGCTTTCACTATTGAAATTACCAAATTTCACTTTTTTTGAAATTTCTCGGGAATGAGTCAAGTCTAGTGCACCAAACTTTAACTCATAAAATTCCCCGAATTTTGGCACCTATGTTCCAAATTTCAGCCTATTTGGTCAAAATTTACGGAAAAGGCAGTGAAAAGAAATGTGATCATTTTTTTGAGACACCCTGTACATTTTGTAATTAAACTCACGCTGTTTCGCTGAATTCGGCAATAAAAAGCGAGTGTTAGAATTCTTTTCTATCCTATATCGGAAAATAACTTTTAAAAAACCGGTAAAAACGAAAACTTTATCAGAAAACAAACTACTTGTACCTATTCCATGTTTTGTACAGGGCAAAACTTTATAAACTCGCTGAATGGAACAATGAACAAAATGAACATGTTTTCTGCGTCCAGCGAAAGGGTTTTCCATAGAAATTTCCCTCATAAATGGAACATGGATCTGCATTTTCACTAAGTGTTTAAAACTGCATTACGACCTTTTAATTTTTTGAAGGGTACCGGAGTTTCCCACCTATAAGACCGGGTCTTATAACCGGAAAATGCCTAAATTTGGGGTCTCATTTTTGCACCAGTTATAAGACTCGGGTCTTGTAGGTGGCAAATCTACAGGGTGTGTCAAAAAAAACAACCCAGCAGAGTTTTTGCTGTAGCAACCGCAAATCTCAACCGATTTGAATGAATCCTGCTTTAAATGAAAGACAAATAAATTCTTGAAAGACTGATGAAGGCCCTATTAAGATACGATGCTTAGTTCCTGAGAAATTTACCTTCAAACTCAAAACAGAGATTTTGGCAGTGAACAAGAGCGATTCCGTTGCACTTCACAACAAAATGGATTACTACTGCTGAGGGGCGACAAGACTTCTACATATGAAGTAACCAAGCATGTGTGGCACCAGAAAAACCTCGTTACGTTAGCCCTGAGCAGTAGGAATCGGTTTTATTATGAAGTGCAACAGAATAATAAAAATCCCTCTTGTTCATAGCCAAAATCTGTTTTGACTTTGAGTGCAAATATCTCTAGAACCAAGCATCATATCTTAATAAAAGTTTCACCAAACTTTCAAGAATTAATTTATCTTTCATATAAAATAGGACTCACTGAAATCGGTTGAGATTTGCGGCTGCTACAGTAAATAATCTACTGGGTTGTTTTAATCTCTGTTGTGCACTGCCAAAATCTCTGTTTTGATTTTGAAAGCAATTATCTCAGGAACTAAGCAACGTATCTTAATAAAAGCTATATCAATCGTTCAAGAATTTATTTATCTTTCAATTAAAGGAGGATTCATTCAAATCGGTTGAGATTTGCGGTTGCTACAGCAAAAAATCTGCTGGGTTGTTTTAATCTCTGTTGTGCACTGCCAAAATCTCTGTTTTGATTTTGAAAGCAATTATCTCAGGAACTAAGCAACGTATCTTAATAAAAGCTATATCAGTCGTTCAAGAATTTATTTATCTTTCAATTAAAGGAGGATTCATTCAAATCGGTTGCTACAGCAAAAAATCTGCTGGGTTGTTTTTTTTTGACGCACCCTGTATATTTTAAAATTAAATCTCGATGTTCTGCATGAAAAGCATGAAATACACTGGTTTTCATCTTTGCAACAACTGACTGTACGTTTAATAGGAAAATTCTGAAATTATTTGACCACATATCCAACACATAATTATTAGATTTCATGTGTTGAATTTGAGTTTCGCCCCTTTATCGAATAGTTTAAGTCTGAATAGCTCAGTTTTCAACAAGTTTTGAAAACTTAGGCAACTTGAAGCTCCAATCCAATATGCTTACAGCAGCTATCTAAACGTATCAAATCAATAATTTTACCAAGATTACGCAGGTTTTAGAACGATTCTTGAACGAGCTGAGTTCAAAAACGCCATATCCAGTAGTCATGTTGTAAAACTATGCGCGAAAACACACCATTCTGAGCTTAGACTCGGTGTGATTTTTTTCGTGTTCCTGATTGTTGTGATAAAACTGCTGATTTGGCGATGGCGAAAGGGTTTCAATCGGTTCTGAGTACAGTTGACGTCAGGCTTTCGAATCATACAATTATTGGCTCGCTGGTCTCTGCTCTTTGCCGTTAACCCCACAAACGGTGTTGAAGGTTCTGCAACCCTTAATTTTTTGCCATTTCAGTCTTTTATTGTACGCAACACTTGCAATCGTACTTTTTCGCAGTAACTTAGCTGTGCTACGGATATTCACAGCCTTCTAGTAGATCTTAAACAATCAAGTGGGTTGCATCTACTATTGTTTGGGTATGGGGTTTTCAGGAATCGGTTCGGTATGGGTAGGTATTTTTCGGCATACCCAGGAATCGGTTCGGTATGGGTAGGTATTCGCAAAAATACCGGTATACCGGTATTTATTCGGTATTTGCTGAAAATATTTTACGAAGTCAAAAAAACACTGAATTTCCCATTTTCAAGGCCATGGAATTAGTCATTTCCAAGGTCCGAGGCTAGAAAATTCATCAAAAGCAATGGGATTTACAGTTTTTAGGAATTTTTTGAAATTATTTTTAGTTTTACCGGAATAAAACTCGTTTCTATAAATAATTTTGGTTAAGAGAAATGAGTCCATTGTACGGTAGTTTTAAGGACTGCTAGTGTACAGTATGGAGATTTAACGAGCAGTGACAACATGCATGCTATTCTGTTGCTTGTGAATCTACTGTACATCAAGTATACATAGAGACTTGATTATTAAGGAGCAGTGCGAACTTAAGCCAAAACTAGCCCACCGCTTTCTGATGACACATGAAGTTTGGGACAGAGAGTAGGGTCAGAGACTAAAACTCCTTCAAATTCGATATTTTGTAAGGATATCGTAATAAAATATGTTTCTGCATGCCCCAAAAATGCAAAATTACAAAGAAAATATAGTGATCACAGGAATTTTTAATAAAAACTGCATTAAGCTGGAGAAAAAATACCGATTCCTAAATACCTGGGTACTCCTAAAATAATCGGTATACCCGGTATGGGTATTTATTAAAATACCTGGAATGGGTAGGTATTTATTGGGTAGGTATTCCCAAAAATACCCATTTTTCGGTATGGGTTCGGTTACCCAATCAACAGTAGTTGCATCTTCGTAACTCGCGCCATAAAAAATTAGCCCCTGTTCGAACGTGCGACCAAATGCTAATTACTAAACTGCGCAGCTCACACACCATGCTGTTTTTAACCCGCATTTGTTTTAAATCTTCATGAAATTTAGTGCGTTTTTGCGTAATTTATCGCACCCGGTCATGCTATCGCCGTTTTAGCATAAATTTTTCTTCTAGCGCGAGCTATTCAAATCTGTTCCCCATAACTAAAACTGGTGCCAAGTGCGCCATGGAAAAGTCCTTCAAAGGCGCCTGTTATTTTAATCGTGTTTTTCGAATTTTTTTGCGCGAATTATCAAATCCGGTAATGCTACCGGGCGTTTTAGCGTATTTTCGTTGTCGTAGCTCGATTTATGAAAAATGGTTGCTCATACCTACGGCCAACGGATTTCAAAAGTTCACGCTACAGCAAAAATATGCTAAACCGCCTATAACATGACCGGATATAATAATTTACGCAAAAATCCTCACTTGATTCCAAGAAAAATTAGAAAAGGAGGATTTAAAAATAACATCCGTGTGCGAAAAGCTTTTCTATCGCACACTTGGTACCATTTTTAGTTATGGGCAACAGATTTGAATAACTCCCATCCGGGGGGGAGGTCTGGCCTAAGTCGGGTGAGGGGCAGACCCCCAGACCCCCTGTTACATGAATGGCCTACGAATACCTATATCCAATCCTCCTCCCATTTGTATGGCTGAAAGGTATACTTCGAAAGGAATTCGATCCGTTGTGCGGGGGCCTTACAGCCTACGCTCAGACCTATGTGGTCCATTTGGCGACCCCCGTGATTCGTCATCTCGGACGTTTCCCTTCTATCACTGCCCATGACTCTAGCCATGCTGTTGGGCGCCAGGTACTAAGAGAGTGCCTGGCGCTTTAACGTCATGATGATGTCGGCTCCTAAGTCCCAACGTCCGCTTGGTGCGCCCCTGGTGTGTGAGTAGTCGGTTTCCATGGACAACTCCTGACATAGTTGATCTTCTCCTTCAACGTGGCATGCTTTGGAGCGGCTTCGGTGCAACAGCAGATCGGTTCCCGCTTTACCTACTCGCTATCACCAGCTTTCGGTGGTCTGGGTGGAGCTTTGTGCGGATGATCAACTCTTTGCTGCAAGAAACTTGCCGCGCCGAGAGGATGAGCGCGCAGACGTCGGGCACAGTGGCTTTGCGTCCTAAACCACTACACCAACTGTGCCGGCTTCGAACGGAATGTGATGTCTGTAAAAAGTTCGGTCTTTCTTGTGTCCATCTAGAAACGACGCCCACAGAAAGACTAAAACCATGCAGACAACGTCAGACTTATTTCCTTTTTATTCCCACTCTCATTATTTAATAGATATACTCACTGCGCCGATTAGTGTTTCAAGTGTCGATCATTATTGACAATTTTTCGTTTAAGAAGGGCCACCGTCCTGGGGTTTGAAATAAGATTGGTATATTTATGCTTAATCGATAGCAAATCGTCAGATCTACCGATATCTCTAAGGGAAACATATCTGTTGGCGGACTCGAATGCCACTATTGTTTTATTAGTGGAGGTGGCGTTGGCGCAATTTTCTTTTTTTCAATTTTTTTATTTGTTGGTCAAGGATCTTTAAAAATAAATGTACGGAATTATTCACCTAAGGTAGGCCTACTCGTAATGGACAAATTGGTAGCTATATTTCGAAAGATGACTGAGAAAACTTCCTATTTTTCAATTTTTTTCATTGTCGTTTGAAAAGGGCCACCGTCCTGGGGTTTCGTTCGATCTCAATCTTTCTAACTGTGCTTATTCTGTAGCTATGGTAATGGACTACCGATCCGGCCTTGGGAACGAATGTACGTCTATGCGTATGAATTTTATAGCAAGTTTTCTAAGTGGGGTTCCGGGGTAATCGGCCTATGATCGATGAAGTATGGCGCTATGACGAGAGCGCGTAATCTGGGGCAGCATGCAGTAATTGGTTGTGGATGTGCTGGTGTGTTATCGTATAATCAATAATCTAGAAGTCAAATTAGTTGTTTGGTACCGCACTCGATCATGTTTATTAAGGATTTACAGTTTGGGTGCGCACGTTTTACAGGATTTCCACCGAGACCAAAAACACATATCTGAGGTAAAGCTGAATATAGCATGCAGTAATTAGATGTAAAATAATAACGAAGAGATCGTTAGCAGTCATTTGATACCACATTCGGTCGTCTGTGTTCAAACTCTGAAATTTGAGAGATCTCGCCATAAATAAGCACAATAGAGATAAATTTTATGGTGCACGCGTCGTCTCAACGCCCCTGAGCGGGCGCGCATTCGCAGTCAGCCCGCGGCGCAGCACAGGGCAGCACGGATTTAAGCGGCAAATTCAAAGGAGCGCCCGCAGCCGACTAAGCGCGGAGAGCCCTGCAACATGTGCCAAAGTCAGCCAGCCAAGCCACGCAATCAAATCAATAATAGGTCCACTTTCTGTGCGTGCTCGCCTTGTTCGTCTCGTCCCTAACATTTAATGACGTATTCTTAATCTTATCGAAAAACGTCGCCCGGCGAGTGTTGATACGAGTCTGATCGCGTAGGGCTGTCTTCAGGTCGATCCCCCCGTCACATCGAATCGAATCCGTGTTGATAAAATGCACTGCGGCGTGTTGGCACGATGCAATTTTATAAAGCAGCCTCCCTGGGACACGATGACACACCAGCGTTACATTTGGATTTATTTGAACTTAAAAATGTTTAATCAAAACACCAAAACCTTCTCCGAGGCACCTCAAACCTGCCTTCCGGCCGCTATCTCCACTGTTCTATGTACTAAATAGGAACAAAATGAAACGTAGCCACAACAGGAACAAGTCAAAGTGTGTCCATACAGCTCTCTTGATATCAAACGTTTCAGCTACATTCCTCTGCTGTATAGCGCACCGGCTATGACGTGAATGACTGTATTCAATTTGTTGAGCCACTACATTACCCACGACACAACATTTGCACACTAGTAGTAGAGACCTGAGCGGCCGCCTTTTTGGCGGCCCGGCCCAGGAAAGCTAAAATCGCCCAAAATTCACGCAAAATCGCTTGAGCGGGTACTACAGTACAATAGAAGCATTTCTGACAAATGCATCAAAGCTAAATGATAATCCAGATTCAAGAATTCTACCTTTTTTATTGCACTCTACACAGCATTTTCCTTCACCCTCAGCCCGCCCGGCCCGGCTGAAATTCTCTGCCGGGCGGCCCGTGCCGGTCTCTAACTAGTAGCAACGCAGTGCGACCAGAATCAGCACCGTTTGCACAATCAACGAACAAATACGTACAGTAGCAGTTAAGTCAGGAAAGTCTTATCTATTCGGCGAGCACTACTGACATCAAAATTGTTCGCACCGAATGAGGAGGCCAGTCAACTCGAAAAGGCAAGCCAAGGCGTGGAACAGATTGCTCTGCAGCTGAACTCCATTTATGTGCAGAAACTTCGACCGCATCCAACGTCACCACCCTGCCTGCATAGAACGAGAAAGATACATGGTCGCTCCAGCAAGCCGAACGAAAGAAAACGAAAATGGCATGAAGTATCACAGCCACCAGCATAATTGCGCCTGCAAAAGACGTACAATGTACAATATGTGCATATAACAGTCAGAGAAATAACAACTTATAGGTGTGGTACCACTAGAGAGTTTTTAACAGGCACAATATATGGGCATACGAAGTGTGCAATGCAAACCTTCTTCGCACGGTTTTTTTAGCACATCGGAGATGCCAGATAGCACAAAATGAGTCTGGATGGGCCAAGTGGCCCAGGCGAAGTTTACCGCCAATTTGCGACACACATACTGTACATGTGCTGGTAGCCTGAACCAAAGCCTAAGCCCAAAGTGAGAGCACAATAAAAAAGCCAAAGAATGGCAGAATCAGTTTCTGCTAGTATGATGATAGTATATTCGGTTCGCTCGTTCGGCAGGCGTATTTAAGGATGAACTAACAATTAGTAATCGGGGACTGCAGTTTGCGTAAGTGATCTGCCAGAAAACCGCCTTGCACTGGAACTTTTAGTTTTGTCCTGGTCGCCAAATTGCATATTTTTCTTGCTACGTAACAAGTTTTTCATATGCAATAAACTCTGAACTTTAAACATTGCAGACACAGCTTTGCTGGTTAAATTTTACTTAATTTCATTTTTTATGCCAAAAAAATCTCGAATTTTACAGATCTTGAGTCAGATTGAACTCCCCTAAGAACCCACTGAATTTTTAAAAATCCGCCAAACTTTCCCCCTAACCCCAAAACAAAATTTTGCTCCTAAATGGGAAATAGTCCCCTAAATTTGGGGGAATCCCCAACCTGGCAACACTGAAGCACACGACACGCGCCCAGGAGGGTCGGCCGCCGAGTGGACTTTTCTCGGAAAATAATCCTAACTCAGATTCTGCATAAACAGCATTTCTTTGCCGGTCCCTTACCTTTGCTTTCAGCTTTGACCGTGCGGTAATCTGAAATTCTGCGGCGAGCCCATCACTTCTTGTTTCTATACGTAGCATCGAGTAAGTCCATCTCGCTTGGTGTGTAGAAGGAAGAGAGAAGAAAAGAGCGCTCCGATAGTGACATTGCACTGTTGGTCGGCTGGCAGACAAAAGTTGCGTGGGCACAGCAAGCAAACGGTGAGCGCGTAGGTCTCAACGGCACGTGGACAAAAGAAAGGTGTAGCAAAGCAGGCAAGGCAGCAAGCAATCGGCACAGCACGGCAGAGGTGCGGCGGTCGGCCGCGCAAGTTGGTTTGAAGTTGCCGCTCAAAAACGTGCTGCCCTGTGCTGCGCCGCTGGCTGCCTGCGAATGCGCGCCCGCGCAGGGGCGTTGAGTTGAGACGACGCGTGCTTTTATGGTGAAGTGAAAGTGAAAGTCGGTTCTGCTGCCCTATTCAGGGCACAGCTGAGCTCTAAGAACAACTATGCCGACCGCTTACAAACAAGATATGCCGCCGCCCGGCGGTTACGCCAAATTTGACTGGAGGCGCACCTTTCCGCGGACTTGGGTCAATGGTAGGTAGTATTAATTAGGTATTTTCATATACGAAGCACTATCCGGTATCCGGTATTTTTCTTTACGGTTGCATCTCTAGTAGGTATATAATTATTATTAATAATGCATGTACCTAAAAATAGGAATGGGACCGGTACAAAAAGTAGGTATACCGGAGGCGTCCCTTCTGTAAATTATTAATTATCTAATTGTAACTAAAATGCTATTTTTCTTCAGCAAGACGCTTGGGTCTCGGCGGTTTGGGTTTCTTTTGCTATACGTATGTGCTGTTCCGGTACAACAGAAGACAGGACATGTGAGTCTCTTATAATCATTATTCGGGCTAGGTGTAGCTGGACAACTCAGTAAAGGTCAGAAATCGACTGTATATTACGTAATTAATTAACTTTCTTATGACTATACTCCTCAGCAGCGCGCACTATACTGATGAGCCCCCCATAGGGGTACTTTCATATTATTCGGAACACAGACCCTCCGAAGCGTCGGGTTACCTGTAGCTTGGGGCTGGTTACGTGTATATTAATTAATTAACTTTCTTATGACTGCAGTCATGTCTCTTTAATCCGGACTTCATTAATCCGGATATTTACCTTCCGGACAAGATTAGGCCAGGTCCCAAATTTTCCCCATCTTTTTTCTGTTTGGGTCGGTTCCTGCCTGATCCGATTATTCTTTACACCTAAAAAGCGAAGCAAAAGGGTTGAGTGGGTTCCAAAAACGACGCAAGGCGATTTTTGGTGGTCGGAAAAAGCTGGATTTTGAAACAGCACCATTTATGGACGGCACTAAAGCGCTCTTATTTTCAGTTCCTCTTATTTGGAAGACAACGATATCAACTGTGCTTTGGAGCCGTTCATTGCAGCTGAGAGAGACAGAAAGTCAGTTGCTTTTTTAAGAGTTTTCTTTGTTGCAGACACACGTACTTGGTACTTGCTGTTTCACCCTAGCTAGAAAGGCCAAACCCCTCGCTCCGACTCCGAGAGCAGTTCAGGGGACTTCCGACTTGAACATTCTTGTACTAACACAGTACCCTGTTATGGCCCGACACAGACATTGGCAAAGGGGGACTGAGGGGGGGGTTGGCCCCTTCAGGTTCTGACCTACCCCCTCAGCAGGCCGCTACCCCCTCAGGAAATTTTTGGAAGAATTTTGTATAGAAAGTTATGATTAAAGTATGCCTAGATTAGGTGTAAATGAGCTCAGAATAACTTATTATTAACTAAAAACAAGCAAAAGACCTTGTTTTAGCAAAAAATGGGTCTTTTGGTACCGGTACCTAGGCTAGTGGCACCATATATGGTACTCCTACCCATTGCAACGGGTGCCAGTATCCTATGGTGCCACTAGCCTAGGTACCGGTGGCATATATGGTGTCGGTACCATAAACGGCGTTAAGTACCGGACTGTCATCTGTATTAGATTTCTGTCACATTTAGCTACCTGAAAATGGTGCGAAAGAACCGCGACCTAGAGGACGAAGCGATGAAAGACGTTCCCGGTGCGAATTTACTCTAGTGACTGCTGCTTGCAGTGGGAAATGGTTTTCAGGCTGGCAGACGGGCACTTGGTACGGCGAGCCGATCTACTACACACTCGGCGACCGCTGGTTCGATTATTCCGAATGGGAGAGCTACGTGCACAGCAAAAACTCGCTCTACCACCGTTACTTGTAATCACAGACCGTTCTGTGCTGTCGGTGTTGCGGCGCTTTATGCAAATTTTAGGACCTACGGCAACCACTGCGAATATGCAGGACCGAAGTGGTACTCTAAATACCTGCCGAAGTGGATGAACGAAAGGATCTACTAGATTTCTTTATAATCTATAGGTCGATTATTTATGTAGATATTGTGTGTGTACGAAGTAGCTGCAGAAAGAGAAAGACAACCCACCTTGTTTGCTGGTAGTATGTGATTTAGATTACGCGCTGTATAATGGTTGGTTTTTTAAAAAGTATAACTAGCTGAAGTCAATAAAGGAAGTGCTATTTACAGGAGGCGATGGCGGTTTTTTAATCCTCCGATGACGCTTGTTTGTCTGTTCTTAAGTTCCACTGTCCTTTTGGACAGCTCAGGACACAGCTGAAAATTTCATTAATGTACTCTGCTTAGTTCCTGAGATATTGGCTCTCAAAGTCAAAACAGTGATTTTGGCAGTGAACAAGAGCGACTTTCTATTATTCCACTGAACTTCGTAATAAAACGGATTCCTGCTAAATGCTATTGGAGGCTTTGCTGGTGACACACAAACTAGGTTTGCTTCAACAGTATAGTGTCATTAGCTCCAGCAGTAGGAATCTGCTTTATTATGAAGTGCAAACGAATCGCTCTTGTTCTTTGCCAAAATCTGTTTCGACTTTGAGGGCAAATATCTCAAGAACTAAACTGTGAATCTCAATAAAAATTGCACCAATCTTTAAAGAATTTATCAATCCTTCCTTCAAAAGAGGATTCATTCAAATCGGTTGAGATTCATAGTTGCAAAACTAAAAAATCTGCTGGGTTGTTCTTTATCACTCTTGTTCATCGCCAAAATGAATGTTTTGACTTTGAGGACAAATTTCTCAGGAACTGAGCAGGCTATCTTGATAAGCGTTACATCAATCTTTCAAGAATTTATTTGTTTTTCATTTCAAAAAAGATTTATTCAAATCGGTTGAGATTTGCGGTTGTTACAGCAAAAAATCTGCTGGGTTGTTTTTTTGGCGGACACTGTATATGGTACGGTATGGTTCTCCAGTGCGTACTACTGTTCTAGTTGCCGACTGACTAGTTTTCCAAAGGTCTCGCTTTGTATATAGCGGCTTGAGGTGACTCATCAACCCACAAATAACTGCTCATTAAGTGTCGACTCTTCCAAGCTTGCTGCTTCATTAAGGCGCCAAATAAAGTTCCCTGCAGCCGTGCCGTACCACCGATTTGTCAGCTTCAAGCATGCCTAATTCCAGCTTCACCAACTCTACAAGCTCTCTTCAAGTGGAACGGAAATTCGTAGCACTCAGCCTGCTGCTGCTGCTAACCACCTTGTTAGGAACAGCAGGCAACGTCAAGCTGCTCAGTCTTCTGCGACGATCCACCGCTCTGCCTCCCAACTGTCGTGCTATCATAATAAGCATGACAGTGTCTGCCATCCTGCTGACTTGTATGGGCGCACTGAAAGTAGTCATTTACCATGGATTCATTTGTTTGCTGGGCTTTGAGCCGTTCGTACACCCGGCTGCCGCCTGCGTGTTCTTTGAAGCACCAAATACTGTTTGCGGGACTACCAGGTTCTTTGGAATCACCGCTTCAGCTGTCGAGCGATTGGTCGCTATTGTTAGGTTTAAGTGTGGAGGTTAGTCTTCTCTTTCTTGTCTTGAACTCAGAAGCGCCGAGCTGACGACTGGTATGGAAACAGCTGGGCGCTGGCTGCCCAGATAGGGGGTTGCAGTCATTATAGGCTGGGGAGCGCCCACAACCCAACTCCTATTGGCAAATAAGAGAGCCCGCCTCAGACGACCACACGCAGAGGACTGACTGACTGACTGACTGACTGACTGACTGACTGACTGACTGACTGACTGACTGACTGACTGACTGACTGACTGACTGACTGACTGACTGACTGACTGACTGACTGACTGACTGACTGACTGACTGACTGACTGACTGACTGACTGACTGACTGACTGACTGACTGACTGACTGACTGACTGACTGACTGACTGACTGACTGACTAGCTGACTGACTGACTGACTGACTGACTGACTGACTGACTGACTGACTGACTGACTGACTGACTGACTGACTGACTGACTGACTGACTGACTGACTGACTGACTGACTGACTGACTGACTGACTGACTGACTGACTGACTGACTGACTGACTGACTGACTGACTGACTGACTGACTGACTGACTGACTGACTGACTAGCTGACTGACTGACTGACTGGACAGGCCAACTGACTGGGCGGTGACTGGCTGTCATATGCTGTGAGACACGCCCAGCTCCTAATTGCTAAACCAGACAGCTGGCGCAGACGACCACATACAGCGCGTTTAGAAGTTCAACCCTGACGTATACCCACGTACACGTCTCTTTACAATAGAGAATCACCAATGAAATGGATCCACTATCAACTGGCAACCACCCCCGCCAACCGACCCATAGCGTGGGGTGGATTGATGACTGAGATGAATGGACTGGATGAAAGGATGGACCAACCAACCCCCTGAACGACTGCTCGATGAATGTGCAACAAACCAAATGAGCGCTCACGAAAATTCGCACATTCTAAGTATGCAAAATCATTTCAGTGATCCCAGATGATGTCACTATGGTTCGAACATCACCAGCAGTTCGGTGTGCCTTAGTGGGCATGTGGTGCAGTGGCCTGGCTCCCCTCCTCTCTCACATCTTCTCCCAGTTGCCCGGCTCAGAAACACTCTTCTACTGTCAACTGGTCACTCTGTTCGATTTCGATGTGCTGCTGCTGATGCAAAGTTTCATGCTGACCTTCGCTTTGAGCTCCCTCATGGCCCACCTGGTCATCTGGTGGCTGGCCAAGCGCAGTTGGTCACAGATCGGTTGTCACTCTCTGCAACAGCGCTTTGCTCTCTGGCAGACATTGCGCATCACAGAAATGCTCATCCCCGTGGTGTTAGTGGGCACCGTGTGTTGGGTGATGACCTTTTTGGTGGACTTGTTCGCAGTGCACCGGTTTGGGCGGTACCACCATGACACAGTGACTGTCAATTTGTTGGTGTTACTGCAGGTGTTCGTGCTGTTTGATGCCAGTGTCCATCCCTGGCTGATAATCCGCAAGTTCAGGAAGCCTCACAGCCCACCCTACCCTGAGAGCACTGCTGTGTGTGCAGCGGTGGGCAGACCTGATGACAACCCGATTGTGCAATTTCATAGAGACCCGGTTGAGATGGTGGCCCTGACTGAACGCTTCTGGTTTAACCAAGTCAGGACTAGGAGAACTGATCTTGACTCCTTCTGAGTTGACCGATTGATTGATCTTTTCATCACTGACAGCTTGAAAGCAAGTGCATGTAACAGTCAGGCACTTAACGCCGTTTATTGGCAGCTGGTCGCGTCTTGGCCACGGATAGTTTACGCTATCCCGTGTGTCACGGCGGCCCCGGCATCCGTGAGAGCGGTTGTTTGTGGGTTCGAATCCGGTCGAAGCGACTGGAAGTAGTCGACGTAAAGCCCAACCCAGACCACCGAAAGCCGGTGATGGCCAGTAGGTAAATGGGAACCGAACCGGAGCTGCCGTTGCACCCAATGGCAGCAAAGGGGAGGGTTGTTTGTAGACAGGGCTACCCCATTGAAGGGCTCTGAAAAGAGCGAGGGGTGTCCTGAGCTGTCCGAAAGGACAATGGAACTCATAAGCAAACAAACAAATGTTAGATGGTGTCGGTACAATAAACGGCGTTAGTGCCTGAGTGTATAAGTGAAAACTGTATACACAATCTATATTCTAGTCTCGAGAGCTTCAAAACGACCACTGTACAGTATAGATAAAAAGAATGTTTTGTCCTTCACTCAAAGATTTCATTCTCGGTCATGTTTAGAATCCGATAAATTATTGCGAATAATTCAGCTGATTTATTGCTAGCTATACGTGAAACGTAAATTTAAATTCGTAACGAAAAGTAATTTTCGTATATTAGCTGTATTTTGTAATTTTCGTATTCGTATTCGATACAAAATATAAAAATCCTCGATTTAATTGTTGGTTGAAGTTCAGCTTTCTTAGTTCTCGAGTAAAAGAAGCAAGGTTTTGCGCTAGAGTGACCTAAATTGGAAGAGAATTCCACGTTTTCAACGTTCTTAAAGCAAAGGAGTGTACCCTGGAATTGAACTCGGTCGATCTAGCGTGTGTGCACAATGAATTTTCAACAAAACCCTTTATTCATGTGACTGACTGACGTATACATAACACGAGCGTCAGCTAAAAATATGAGTGAAAGAATATCAGTTAGTCTGCCAAGCCAAGCTCTACACAAACTCAAACCGATTCTTGGGGTTCTCAACCGAGTTGGCCGACTTGAACTTGAAAAAACGCAGCACATATTTTCTTATGTCCTCGTTTTTGACCGCATACACATACGGATTACAGCCGGTATTAATGGCCGAGCCTATAGCACTCAGGCCGGCAATGTAGCCCAGAATATAGGGCGGAAATTTGAGCAAAGCGCCGATAAAGACCAAATAATTGGGCGCGAAAAAGAACAACGAATACAAGAACAACACCCAATTAATCGCTTTGCTCACTTTCAACTGACGCTGCAGCGCGCGGTCGCGCAATTGCGCGATTGGCTGGCGTTTAGTGTGTTCACTCATCTTATACATGGCTGTTACGTAAACTAGCACTACAGAAGGACACACCAAAACAATGAACAATACATAGAGAGTAAGAAAGAGAGTGGGAGTAAGGGCTCCCGACACGCAGGAGACAGAGATGGACAAGAGGTCCTCACCAAGAAACATGGTAGAGGACAGTGCAAGTCCAAAGACGAGAGAGAAGCAGAGACAACGAATGGCATATCGTTTGTGACGTTTCACTCTGTAGACGTTCGGCTTGGCGAAGGCCTGCAGTCGGTCCCAGGCCACGAACAGAGTCATCAGTTGACTGCTGGTAACCCCTGCGGCGCTTGGAAACGAAAGCAACAGACAGCCTAAATTGGTGGTCGATATCGGTCGCGCTCGCAGAATTAGCTGCCCTGTTGACACGAGAGTTAGGCCGAATCCTGAAACTCTGCATATCTATAATCTGCCAACAAGTCGGACGGCTATGCCATTTTGAATCAGGACTAATAATACAGTATCCGTTTGGCGTAACCGCTTTTTAATAAACGACGGTTCTCTCTAATTTAGTGGAGGACGGAAGATGGCCCTTTCCCCCACACGGGGGAAAATTGGGACCTGATCTAATCTTGTCCGGAAGGCGAATATCCGTATTAACGAGACATGACTGTATACCTAGTTTTCGCCCAACCGATTTTGCAAGATTTTTGGGCGATTTTAACTGCAACTAGTACTTGTAGTAAGCAGTCGGGGGAGGGGAGGTCCCTAAACTGTCTCCGAAGGGGAGTTGGGCTTTCTATCCAGGGGTAACCACCAAACAACTAGATGTGCCTATACCAACTGACCGGCCAAGCAGTCCGTGAGAGCGAGTGACGTGAGAAGAGGCAGACAGACTTTGTGTTGCAGTGCTGAGAACCGCAGGTAGGAGCCGACCACTGCTGCGTTTCCAACCAGACCGGGAACGCTTATGAGCAAGAGAAGCGAAAACTGAGCAACATGACTGCTGCCGCTCTCTACTGTTTCGTTAGCCATCGCACAAACAGCCTCAGCACATTCTGGGCTGGGCTCTGTCTGTATCTCGCCCTAATATGTTGGAGGTACAACAGGTGAAAATAGCCAATTAGTAGGTGCTTGTTGATCTACTTGCGTATATATCTGGCAGTTAATTAACATGCATGGCCCGGGGCTCTATACGCACCCAGCTCGCACGTACCCACTAGCCTGAACCCACAAGCTCTCATAGAACTGCTAAGTTTTTAGGTGCAGTCCCATTGAGGTTAAACCGGCGTCTGCGCAAGGTCATTCACTCGGCAGGACAAGCTCCTGTCGCAAAGAGTTGGTCAGAAGGACACCAGCAGTCAGAGGAGTCTGGCTGACCTTTGGCTACCGGTCAGCACAAATGCAGCATGCATGTTCGGTCGTACCCAGCTGTAGGGCGCCAGTTGGCATCCGATGCTGTCTGTCAGAGCTGCCACTGTTCTGACATTTGAGCGAGCCAGAAAAGTGATCGGCTACAAACGAATGTACAGTTGTAAAGAAGCTACGTACGACTCCACAACGATCTATAACAGTCAGGCACTGATACTATCCCCACGTTCGGAGCCTCTGGTGGTACCATGTATGGTGCCCCTACCCATGACCAAGGGTGGTAATTTTTGACCAAAAATTTTTTTCGATCCATTTGGCGGGCCCTTGTTCGACTGGAACCCACTACGCAGTTTTTATTTAATTAAATTTAATTCATATTTAATTTTATAGCGATATTGCTTTGATACAGCTTGGTATAAAGCATTTGTGGCTATGACACGACATTCGTGAGATGCGCCTTCGAATGTACAAAACCATTAATAATTTAAAATTTAAAATCGCAAAATTTGCCGCAGCATTTGTTATTTAGTTAGGCCACGTAATATGTCAAATATGGCGACTCGTGGCCTGTCGCTCCGACGGCTTTGTGTTACTCGGGCGATAAACTTTGTCTTGTCTTGTCTACTAGTTTTGGTCCCATAGTTAAGCAAGCCGATTTTTGAGGGCTTTTTCTCGGGAATGGAGCGTCAAGCTCATAAGCGCTTTGCAGATTTAACATAACTCATCGATGTCTATCAGTGCACCAACGCACAGCACCCCACGCCAAAGTTCGATTTTCAACTTGAAATAGGGGTAAGGAAGGGGCAAGATTTGATCGAATCTGAGACTGGCTTTTCCGTCGTGTTTCGGAAATTCCCCAACTCTAGTGCTCTTTGAGCTAGATGCGTTATGCCCAATGGCAATGGCCTCAACAGGGGACCGAAAATTTTTTTATAAAAAATGGAATTCGATCGTTGATTCATAAAGTACTCTGAAAATTATGTAAAAACCCTAAAACCCTAATATTTTGAGTCCAAAGTCAATAGTGCAGTAGAAATTGGATTTGCAAAAATTGGTCCCATCCCATTGTTAACGGAACCGATTTTCAGAGGGCTCTAACTCAGGACTGAAGCGTCAAATTTGGAAATTGGCGGCAGATCATCTGTAACTTTCAATATGTATTAGTCTGCCAACTCTCAGCTCTCTACAGCCAACCTTCAATTTTGGGGTCTGAATAATCAGACTCGATCGGTTCAGTCAGCCAGGGACTCTTGCAACGGATTTTCCGTCGTGTTTATGAAATTACCGAATTTTAGTGCTCTTTGAGCTAGATGCGTTATGCCCAATGGCAATTCCAATCATTTCTGCAGCAAAACGCCTTGGATTTGAGCATTTTTCACAGCACGAGTAGGCACGTTACGAAGTATTGTATGTAGCAAAAACGGGACAACCAACCAAGCACAGAGAAAAGTGACAGGTATTGTAGGTAGTTCAGACGCAATCAAACATCGTGTAGTGGTCAGCAGTGACTGGCTGAAAGCCGGTAATTCCCTGGGAACTAGTAAAATGCAGAATGCAACTGCCGTTGTTGGGGTTGAAGCTGAACGCGTCGCAAGGCAACTCCGAGTGACACTTGGTGGCGCAGTTTTCAATGGTCTTTACTCGAAAATGATTCAGGAAAGTGGCCTCATGTCCCATTAAGTTGCTGCCGACTGCCTTGAACTGCTTGAGGAAGTCCTCTGAAAACTTCCAAACATCCGCTTCTCAAACTAGCCTGCCTTCTTGTACATGCATAACGTTTCATTGACGCAAGTAGACGTTTCAGGGTTCGTGCGGCTTTTGCATGACAAAATTCCCTGACCTTTCCTGACTTAGTAAAAATTTCCTGACAAATGAGGGTGAGGAAATTTCGAAGTATTGGCTCTGAAAAAAACGCGTTTCAACGGAAGCGGTAGCAGAAAAAGGTCAGAGGTCACAAATTTTCAAGAGGGTGGTATGCAAAGTTCTGCCAGGACCATTTGGCACCGATGAAAATTTTCCTTGACTTTTATTCCCCAACTTTTCGCGACTCTCTGACTTTCCAGGTCCCGCATGAACGCTGACGTTTTGTTTTGTTGAAAAATTTCAACTGTCCATCGGTCGGTCGGTCGGTCGGTCGGTCGGTCGGTCGGTCGGTCGGTCGGTCGGTCGGTCGGTCGGTCGGTCGGTCGGTCGGTCGGTCGGTCGGTCGGTCGGTCGGTCGGTCGGTCGGTCGGTCGGTCGGTCGGTCGGTCGGTCGGTCGGTCGGTGTTTCTGTCCATTAGAGAAAAACGCACCATATTGACAGAGAGCCATTATCAGCGCAGAGCCTTCCTCATCGTCCTGAGCCTCATGTGCGTAGGACAACTGACCATAATCTTGAATGCCGTGGTTGTTGTTGGGCTCTGCAGTTTGCCAAGTGAACACCCTGTGGTCTCTCGGCAACCAGACTCTACCGTCTGGATGAGTGAAGGCCCAGCCCCCAGTGGGCTCGTTGCTTCGGTCGATCTGCTCTGCTCCGAGCCAGAAGGAGATCGATCCTGAAGCTCATCAAGTCCGACTTTTGTTTAAGGATTTGCTAGAGGTATGCACCGGTCCAGTTTTTTTTGGCCCGGCCCGGCGGGCTGCCGGAGACGCCCGGCCCGTGCACACCGTTAGGCTAGTCTCCGTTTATGCAGTGTTTGACAAGTTATTGTACCGCCGCCCATAAGCTATACAACGTTCAATAATTCAAAATTTTCCACCCCACCCCCCCTGCTGACGTTTTCAGGACAACCCCCCTAAAACTAAAACGTTTTTGGCTGACCGCCACCGACTAAACTTTGTGCTGTGTCCAACACTGGAAAATGTACATAGTACTGTAGAAGCTATGAAAATGAAACTTTTTGGCAGTGAACTACTGTGCTGGAAACATGAATTGGGTTGAGTTTTTCTTGTAATATAGGTTTAGGATAAAAGCTTCTTAGGCACCTAAAAACGTCAACGTTTTCGATGACAACGTCCTGCCCGCTGCGACATTTTTCGACGATCAACCAACTACCCACCTTGCTCTCTGAACGTAGTTTATGAACCCCCTTAAGTGAATGAACCCATCAATTTGAACGCATAAACAAAAGGAACCGGTTCGGAAAGTTGGGTCGGCCACTCGATCCATCAGAGCTTCGGAGTTTATGAAGGCCAGGTGTCCGCGAGCCAAGTGCTTGCAACTGTCTGTTTTGCTGGAGGCGTAATTTGCCGCAGTTCGGTTGATGGCGAAGCAACTGTACTTGTAGTAGAACGAATCGCTCAGCTTTAAACATTCTGACTGCAGCTCTGCAAAATTACTACTAAACTCTGTGCAAACAAGGCGGTTCTTCAAAATGAGTGTATTTAAAGATCCTCTCGCAGTTTTTGAGCCATGGACCGATTTTGTTGGTAATTTTTTTTACAAAATTAGACCGGCAGCAGAGGAAAACGTCAGTAAACTTTTATTTGAAGAAAGTGGTTGTGCAATTATTTCAGATGCAGTTTTCTCTTCAAGACAAGTCGTGCTGACTGACAGTAAACTGTTCAGATAATCCTTTCAGAGGATTCTCTTGCTGCCGTGTACTGTGCTTTGCGTGGTGTAGGCTTTCCAGAAATACTGTACTGTACAAATTGTTTCTGCTAAAATTTTGAGAACAAAAATTGTGAGGATGTATGCTGCATGCATGGTGTGCCAAAATTTTAGGGAAATTGATTGGCGAACACAAAAGTTTACCTAGACCGATACGAACCCGATGATAGATACATGTACTGTTGCATGCGTATACGCATTACGCATATCATTACGCAAGTACGCATTGCATTTCAGAATGCGAATGTATTTTGAATTTCATTACGCAATATTATTACGCATTCTGCAAAAAGTTTGCATATTTTTGCGTAATGCGTATTGGGTCTGAAAAATAGCTATAATTCTGTTCACAATCCACTCGGTCTCTGCTTTGTTCAAAAATTTTCGATTCTCTTAGATCCGTTCGTTTCTAGCTACCGTACTCGACATAGTCTTTGGTTTTTCAACACGAAAACATCAAGCTATCTACTACGGTAGCCAATTTTAAGGGATGGAATGGAAGTGGCGTAGCGGTGCTGCTGTTTTTCGCTAAAGAGTGGCAATTGTGTGACACTATCCCCGCGCATAAGCGAAAACCTAACTGATTAAGCTGAGGCTAAGATAGATCCTAAACGTACGTTTAAGTATATCGTAAGCCTAATCCCCAATCAATGTCGAAGCTTCTTAATCACAATGCTGAACAGAAGCTGGTACTTCCAAATTGGTGGGGGGTAGTGTCGATGTATCAAAATCGGACCATCAGTGCGTCATGCATAAGCGAAATGCACGCTGCTTCCCTCGCAATTCGCCAGGGAAACCTAGCTTAGTCTAACCTATGTACCTTTTGGAATGTCTGTCTTGCAAGAAATTTAGTTTAAGTTGAGCCAAACGGTTATTCTTCATGTTTTTTAGTCTGAGGTACAGTTGGTAGGTACCACCAAATTTCAGGTAAGTCCAGGTTCAGGTATCTCTAAAATCCAATTTCAGGTTCAGGTACATTTTTCAAAAGTACCCAGGTGTCAGGTTCAGGTTCAGGTACTTTCAAATAAAGACCCAAATTTTCGGCTATGAGCTAAATCAATAGCGCTCATGTTCCTTTTCTTAAGAAAACGATCCATGTTCAAAGCAATCGAAATTTACAAACCAACAATTCGACAAAAACGAGAAAAAGGCAAGACAATTTTTGCGGTATGACGGACCGATCGCCATTGTAGTAGGAAACCCTGATGTACTCCACAGGAACGTTCATTTCAAACTCTAAGTTCCGGCATTAAGATATAAGGCTCAGGCTATAAGTTCTACTAGCTGACGTTTAAGCTTACGTTCAACAAACAAACTAAAGCTAGGCTTAGGCATAGCGGAAGACAAGTTTTCATAAAGGCAATTTCCAGATGGGGGCTTTTCCCTATTATCGCCTTCATTTTTAAGTTACAGTACACGTAGGTGCAGATAATGTGCATTAGTCCCTTCACGCACACCTTTTTTAAGAACAAAAAGAGCGTCAAACAATATCTGATCTAACCAATTTCAAAAGTTGACAGTACAGTACGTGCTACTTGTACCGGGAAGTTTAAGACAAGAAAAACCTGAAAAGTAGGTACCGACCTAGTAGGTGTCAGGTAAGTACTTTTATTTTCAAGTAGGTTCAGGTTCAGGTTCAGGTTCACAATTTTCAGGTTAATACCCAGGCTTCAGGTTCAGGTTCAGGTATTACCTACCAACTGTAGTCTGAGGTGAGGGTACCAGGAATTCTCTGAGAAAATTTTAAGCTTTAACTAATTAACTAAGTTTTGCTTGCTAATATTTTAAAAAAGAGGCTAAGTTTTAAGAGAAAAGAAAACCTGCAACAAATCGTTGAATTTAGAGTTTCTACGGATTGGGGTGACACCAGTTGTTTTGCATGCACTGGCTATCTGTTTGTGTTTCCACTGTATGTTTATTATGGTTGAATGCTACTAGACTTCTTCTTGGAATGAGCATTCAAACAAAGTTTTTGTAGGAAAGCGCATATCGCTTGCCTGTTGAAAACATACGTGCTGTACATACTATAATGCAATTATTTTAGGTCAGGAATTTGTCATCAAGGCTCAAGTATGTTTCAAAAAACCTGGATTATAAAGTTGGATACCTAAAAACAGCTTGCTGTAGAAGCCAAAAAGCTGTTCAGTGAAATTTCTGAATGTTTCTGAGATTACGCATTGCATACGAAAAATATGCATCAGTTTTTGCAATGCGTATACACAAACTAATGCGCATTTGAAAAATCCGGTATTAAACAACACTAGATACATGGAATACACCTTGTAGTACTGTTCTTGTTCTGTACAGGTAGTATAGTAAGTCTCTCCTTTGCTTACTTGTGAGAGCGAAGCCAACTGTGTAGTATTGGAAAATGACAAAAAGGCCAGTCCACCAGCACACCTGCATGATAAAAATCATTAATGCCCAGGTCGATTGGTTAGCAACGAGATAATGGCAATGTCATGCAGCTCCAATTAGTAGCTCTGCAACCAATCATGCTTCAAACAAACATGCAATCATGAGTTTTTCTTTCTTGAACCCATTTTTAATCATAGTTTGTGTAGTTTGTTTGGCATTGTTGACAAAGTTATGCACCATATCCCTTTGATGCAGACCGTGGAGCTTTTGCTCCAGACTTGTCCCCGAAAGTGGGGACAACCCCCTCCAATTCTACCGTATCCATGGGTCCAAAATACAGTATACCTCCGACTCGGGGACATGTTTTCCTTGTCCCGCGGGACATCTCGGGGACAACTGAAACATGTCACGTCACCGAAAATCAGGGGACTTCTTCTTGTCCCCCTGGTGGGGACTTCTTCTTGTCCTGGGGGACATGTCTAGAAGAATTCTTGTCCTGGGGACATGTCTAGAAGAATCAAGGTTGTCCCCAACAGTCAGGGACAAGTTAATTCACGGCATTTCTTGGTGTCTTAAGTTCCCTAAGTGCGTTTTATAGGTGTAAATCCACCAGTTCTCTTCAGATAGCACAATTTATGAGACACAAACAGCCAAGAACCGGAGTATTGACGGCAATTAAAGCACGCTCAGGAGAATCACTGACAGAAGGATGAGTCACTGGGAATCGCAACAGTCAGGGACAAGTTAATTCACGGCTTTTCTTGGTGTCTTACGTTGTCTAAGCCTAAGTGTGTTTTATAGGCGTAAATCCACAAGTTCTCTTCAGATAGCACTATTTATGAGACACAAACTGCCAACAACCGGAGTATTGACGACAATTAAAGCACGCACAGGATTATTATGTGGTCGGCAAATGTCAGATGGCACTAACAATCGGAAATCACTGGGAATCGCACAGCACATTACAACACATAAAATGAAATACACAATCAATATCATATACAGGGTGTCTAAAAAAAAATGATCACATTTCTTTTTACTGCCATTTCCGCAAATTTTGACCAAATAGGCTGAAATTTGGACCATAGGTGCCAAAATTCGGGGAATTTTATGTGTTAAAGTTTGGTGCACTAGGCTTGACTCATTCCCGAGAAATTTCAAAAACAGTGAAAATTGGTAATTTCAATAGTGAAATCATCGAAAAAATGATCACATTTCTTTTTACTGCCATTTCCGCAAATTTTGATCAAATAGGCTGAAATTTGGGTCATAGGTGCGAAAATTCGGGGAATTTTATTTGTTAAAGTTTGGTACACTAGGCTTGACTCATTCCCGAGAAATTTCAAAAAAAGTGAAATTTCGTAATTTCAATAGTGAAAGCCGGTCACCGAAAAATGGAAACATTTCTTTTGACTGTATCTTTCCTAATTTCTGTCGGAATCGGATGAAATTTGGAGTGTAAACGCAGAAATTCAGTGTAATTCGTGTGTAAAAAGTTGACGCGTGAACTCCAACGCTATCGATAGAGTTTAGGCGATAATGTAATGTGATGTTTTTCGGTGACCGGCTTTCACTATTGAAATTACCAAATTTCACTTTTTTCGAAATTTTTCGGGAATGAGTCAAGCCTAGTGCACCAAACTTTAACACATAAAATTCCCCGAATTTTGGCACCTATGGTGCAAATTTCAGCCAATTTGGTCAAAATTTGCGGAAATGGCAGTAAAAAGAAATGTGATCATTTTTTCGGTGACCGGCTTTCACTATTGAAATTACCAAATTTCACTTTTTCTGAATTTTCTCGTGAATGAGTCAAGCCTAGTGCACCAAACTTTAACACATAAAATTCCCCGAATTTCGGCATCTATGATCCAAATTTCAGCCTATTTGGTCAAAATTTGCGGAAATGGCAGTAAAAAGAAATGTGATCATTTTTTTTGAGACACCCTGTACAATACAGCCACCAACGAAAATTCAACAGAGAAGTACATGTCGGCCAGCCGAAAACAAGTAAAAAAGCATGGACCGAGATCAAATGGGAGTTGTGCCCGGTGCAGATTTGCGCATGATTCTGCTTTTAAGAGAGTTGTCCAGCCAGGTGTAGTCACCGGCAACATTGTGGTACCGCGCCCAGCACGTTTCTGAAAACTGTTGGCGTTACTTCGGTCAAAAATATAGAAAGCTACCTAGACAGATGGGTCGCCTGCAGAGCCAACAAGAGAAGACAGTTTTGCACTCATTTCTGTGCACAACGCATCGGTATTGCTTGATCATTCTGCAGGGAACGTGGGCTCTCGAGTTATTCAGCCTGATGGCTTCGATGCTCTCCTCATCAGGTCCGACCACGGCCTCGTTGTTGTCGTTTGGCGCTTTGGGCCGCACCGGCACTATCTTCGGCAAGTGCGTCAAGAGCATGTCAGCAGAGGGGAAACCGGCCACACTGTAGCACCTAGGACCCCTTCCTCCGCCCCTTCCCTCCCCCTTCCTCCGCGCGAACCATTTCAACTATGCCTGCAAGTATGCTTAGGTAGACTTTAAGAGTGGTCCCAGACTGGCTACCAGCTAAAGCGGTCATGCGGAACTTCATCGTGCGCAGGTGGTTGACCCCGAACATGTCGTTTGCGACTGCATAGAGGACACACGCGTTCAGCATGCAGACTTCAGCGCCTTGGAAGAGTATGCGCACGTACCACTTAGTGCTCTGAAAATGCATCTTTCCTGGAAAACAGTGGGCCATTTGCACACCAAGTTTTAATTTTTAACTTGTCCCCACATTTCAGGGCTTGTCCCGACTAGTTCCATACTTGTCCCCATCGGGACAAGTATGGAACAAGTCGGGACAAGACAAGGGTTGTCCCGACTGGTTCCATACTTGTCCCCATCGCTTGGGGACAAGTATGGAACCAGTCGGGACAACCCTTGTCTTGTCCCGGGACAACCCCCACCTTGTCCCCTGAGTTGTCCTGGGCTTGTCCCCGGCCGTGTCCCCGTCGGGACAACTGCGAAGCCTTGTCCCCATGAAGTTAGTTGTCCTCGGTCTGCATCAAGGGGATATTATTATAAATCCTTTGCAAATCAAACCAATAGCGAAAAATACACTCTATATGAAATTTGTGTACGCATATTACTGTTCGCAAAAACAAATTTGACAACGGCATTTGCTGAAAGTTATGTTTGTTTTGGAGATTTATTTTTAGACAGGTTTGTAGAGTTCCTATGAGATCTAATGCTAGTCCTATGATAGCAGATTTGGTCCTTGGTCTTATTGAACACAAATTTCTTATGAAACCTGAAAATCTATTCATTGCTAAGAAGGTTGGTTGGGGACCTTTCGATATATTGATGATTTGCTTTCTATTAATTGTGCAGATTTTATGGATTATGCAAAATTGACTTCTCGTAATTCTCTGCTGTTGGAGCAAAGCTATAATTCTAATGCTGTTAGTTGTCGATTTATACTTTGTTAAAACCAATAACTACAATGTATGTACTTTTTGTTAGCGTGCTGAAAACACATCCGTGGCCAAACAATTAAACATTCTAAAAGAACACTGTGTGGTAAACTAGTAAAAAGCGTACTAAAGTCTGCAGTACATATCTCTTTAATTTTGCCTTAAAAATTAAAAATTTGCCACTTAAAATTTTAATAGAATAAACATAAGAAACTACTGTTTATCGACCATTAAGAAATGTACAATGTATACCATTTCTGCCATTACCAGTTCTACAATATGACTGAAAATGTGCGTTTAAGTGTTCAAAACTCTGTGTAGTAGAACTGCCAATGGTTTAACAGATGCTATACTAGCTCCAGCAATAAACCTGAATTTATGTGGGTTTTTGTGTAGTTTAGGAGTTGCGAAACTTTTAGGCAAGATACAATTTTCATCTTCCCATTTCAAATTTCTCTAAACTTGCTTATAGATGTTCACGAGCTTGAAAAAGCTCGGCTCGCGAGCCCAGATCGAGCGAGCTTATCAAGGTTCGAAAACTCGCGGTCGGAGCCGAGCCGAGCCGAGAACGCGCTACAAACTTAAAAATGTGTAGAGTAGAATATAATTAAATTATGAATATATTGGGGCTTTTGGATGTAAAATTCGTTTAATTTCAATGTTTGATGTATTATTTTAAGCTATCAAACCGAAAAAATCGCCTAATTAGTGAGGAAAAGCCTCAAGTATTGATTTTACGGTCTTACTTTTCAATTTTTTAGAGATTTGCGCTAAAAATAAAGCTCGCGAGCCGAGCTCGAGCGAGCTTGGTCTGGTGGTGCGCACAAACGAGCTAACCTAAATAGAACTCGAAATCGAGCCGAGCCGAGCCGCAATTTTTAGGCTCGTGAACATCTCTACTTGTTTACAAATCCTTTTTGGGTCAAAACTTACAAAAAACAAAAACGATTGGGTCTCGGCACCAAATGAAGATAAAACAAACAATGACGAACAGGTTAGACGAGTGAGTGTTATATACAGTGCAAATCTCTACAGTATTTATCTACAGTATTTACTGTAAATCATATTCTATTGTTGACAATTATAGCGGTTCCACATCCACAGTAGCGACTTCCGGTAGCAGGCATGATAGTCTTTGGTTGAGCGATTAGACGAAGCTGGACGTGCTTTCCAATTGCAACTAGTGCCAGATCCAACACAAGTGGTTGGTTTATCCGCCATCCATCATCGTTCTATCAAACACAACACAACATCAGGGGCGCGTCGCAAGGAGTACGACCAGAGTAAAAATCAAACATATAAATAACACATATAGTATAGTATATATGCTTCTGAAAATGCACATATTTTTAAACATAAAACATATTTGTGTAAAAGTCGCTTATTCACTGATATTTTGTCTTAATTTTCGATAATTCAAATTTGAGATTCTGAATTTCCTGTTTAAAACGGTTTGCAACAATTTAGATAGCATACTCAGATTCAATAAGTTTAAGTGAAAGTCAGATTTTGGAAAAGTTTACTGTCAAACAGCAACCAAAAGTCTTGAAATCATGAATTCCTATAGCAAAAATACTGTATGTATATGTTTCCAGAAACATATTGGCCTCAAAACATATAAATACAAAACATATTTGACATGCGAACATATTGAGAAACATGAACATACAGTATAGATTAAAAAAATGTCCCATCGCTTTTTCGGCCTTCACTCAAACGTTTCGTTCTCAGTCATTTCTTTACCGATTTGGTTCAAATTTTCAGCAAAAATTAACAACATTGTTGGTTAAATATTCTGCAAGTTTAGTGCCAAAATTCCGACTGATACTGGTTTTATGACCCGAAAACTAGGAATGAGGGTGGTCCACGCAAATTTTTTTTTTTTTCAGTAATATATGGAGTACAGGCCTGAAACTTGCAGGAACGATTGGTGTTGCCATTGGGCATAACATACTAAGCGGGCAGCCCTGTAGCTCAAAGGGCACTAAAATGGGGGAATTTCAAAAACATAACGAAATATAACTTTTCTTCGTAAAACCGGCAAAATGACGATTCTAAAGATTTTCAATTTTCAAAAAACGCTGCAGGGATGGTTTCTATGGTGTGGAACAGAGCTTAAATATCAGGTTCATTTATTTGTCGAACTTCCTGCTACAATCTGTGTTGATTAACAACAGATTCAGTGCTTTGATTCTAGAAGGTGCAGATTTCTTAACTATGGGATTTTCACTCATGTTTTTGAAATTCCCCCATTTTAGTGCCCTTTGAGCTACAGGGCTGCCCGCTTAGTATGTTATGCCCAATAGCAACACCAATCATTCCTGCAAGTTTCAGGCCTGTACTCCATGTATTACCGAAAAAAAATAAATTTGCGTGGACCACCCTCATTCCTAGTTTTTGGGTCATAAACCCAGTATGAGTCGGAATTTTGGCACTAAACTTGCAGAATATTTAGCCAACCATGTTGTTAATTTTTGCTGAAAATTTCAGCCAAATCGGTAAAGAAGTGACTGAGAACGAAACGTTTGAGTGAAGGTCGAAAAAGCGATGGGACAATTTTTTTTATGTCATGTATGAAGTACGTACTACATATGGTAGGCTAGTCAGCAACGATTTGAAACTCCTTCCTAAAGTGTTTGTTTTACACGTGTGTATTCTACATACGTAGCTGCACGTTATCGATTGCATACCAAGCATTTGGTGCGTTTTATCATTTTAAGCGGGCCACCAACTCGACGGGAGTAAAACTTCCCAGCATACTTCGACCTATAGCAATAGATACTGCACGTGGCTAAAATAAACAGCCGCTACCTATCTAGGAATCTCAGCTTGTTGTTGTTATTGTCTGGAAAAGCGGGTAGGACCAATGTCTCCACCGTCTTTCGTTTCCCTTCTTTTTCTGTTTCTTCTGGCTTCGATCTATGCCCAAGAAAACCAACAAAATCAATGTGACGCTAGCGCCCCGTGCGACGATACAATATGTCAAGTGCGTGTAAAGCAGGGAGTTTTGGAGGGCAACGTGCATGCAACCGGCGCCGGATTAAAAGCCGATGTTTTTCTTGGAATCCCTTACGCCAAGCCTCCTGTCGATCAGCTACAGTTCAAGGCTAGTTTACTGAGTTTTTTTGAGAAAACTGTGATGTTGAAAGAAATTTTAGAAACCGGAACCGGCGGAAAGTTGGGATGGAACTAGAGAGGCGAAGACTTACCCGCCACGATGCATTCAAAGTCGCAAAGTGGGCAGTATTCCGGAACATCTGCCCACCGATTCGGAAGACTGTTTGTATTTGAACGTTTTCGCGCCTGATCAGAGCCCGGATACGGTTGCTGCCGCCTATCCGGTTATGGTGTTTGTGCATGGAGGAGGATTCAGCATGGGATCCAGTCATGAAGCTGATATGAATGGCGTTTTGGAGGGTTTTGTGGCAAAAGGAGTGGTCGTGGTGGTCATTCAGTACAGAGTGGGAATTTGGGGTGAGTTGGTGTGTTGTCGGTCGGTCGGTCGGTCGGTCGGTCGGTCGGTCGGTCGGTCGGTCGGTCGGTCGGTCGGTCGGTCGGTCGGTCGGTCGGTCGGTCGGTCGGTCGGTCGGTCGGTCGGTCGGTCGGTCGGTCGGTCGGTCGGTCGGTCGGTCGGTCGGTCGGTCGGTCGGTCGGTTTTGTTTTTTTGCTTGGCTGATTTTGGTAGCTTAGTTTTGTTTCATGTTGGTAGGTTGATTGGTTGGTTTTGGTTGGTCCATTTGACTGATTAGTTTCGTTTGATCGATTTTAGTTCATTGTTTTTATTTGGTTTCGGTTACTTGATTTGGCGATTTACGAATTGAGTTTATTTGCTTTGTTTGATTAATTTAGCGCGAGTTGCTTTTGGTTTATAATTTCTAAGTTTTGCTTTGTTCTGCCCCGTCCTATCTGTCTTTTATCTTTCAGGATTCTTCAGCACAGGCGATGAAACAGTTCCAGGAAACCTGGGATTATGGGATCAAAGCATGGCTTTGCAATGGATTCAAGAAAACATTGCAGAATTCGGCGGCAATCCCAACAAAGTTACCATTTTTGGTCAGAGCGCTGGGGCCGCTTCCGTTACAGCTCTTGGAATTTCACCTCACTCCAATTGTATGTATTTTAATTTTAAAATTATCCTCAATCACCAAAAAACTTGCAGCACTATTTCACCAAATAATCGCCATGAGCGGTAGTATCCATGCAAAATGGGCCGTCCGCAAGGAAACCACCTTGAAGACCAGTTCGGAAGTCGCTGAAATCGTCGGTTGCAAGTCGGAATCGAGCTCTGAAGTGGTAGAATGTCTGAAAAAGAAAACACCCGAAGAACAAGTGGCTGCCGTGAAGGAATTTAGAAATCGACAGGTGACTTTTTGTTGACTGAATGATGTTTTTTTAAGCCTTGATTTTTTAGAAAGGTCCAGCCGTTTTGTCAATACCATTTGTGCCGGTAGAAGATGGCGACTTTTTCCCAGAACCAATTGCAGTGTTGCAAAAGAAAGCTCCTTATAAGCCGATTATAATTGGAGCTACTCAAGCGGATGGAGGTTATTTGGGTAGCATTTGTAATATTTTTGTATATTTTTGAAGCACGATTTGTAAAAATTTCAGCTGCCCCACCTACTGCTGAATGGAATGTATTTCACGATTCATTTGACGAAAACGCTTTTCAATCGGTCATTGACGCCGTTTTTGCGGGGAGTGACACAAAAACTAACATAACTCGATCGCTAGTAAAACATCAATATTTGCATCTTCATGAGAAGGAAAAGCTGAAAGACCCGTACAAGACACCAAAAGTCAATCCCAAAAAGCCGTTGTTCAAACAGTATATGCAGGTAAAAAATCTGAGAAAAATGTGTAAAAATGTGCAAAGAAAGACTACTTTAGTTTTTGTCAGATGTGTTTTTCTTCGCACCGGCCGAACAGGAAGCCCAACATCACAGCTTGATTGGACCAACTTGGGCTTATTCCTTTGACCATTTTAATCCGGCAGCTTTCCCAGTTGAGCATCTTTATAAGGGTATGCATATATCTTTAGATGATAAGCTATTTAATAAGAAATATTAGGTTTAGGTGCTCAACATGCTACAGACATGGTTTACTATTTTGGAAAAACTTTCTTCGAGCCATTCCAATTTGATAGAGATGATATAGTTGTCAGCGATTTGGTGACGACGTTATGGACAAACTTCGCCAAATTTGGGTTGAGCAGGACGTCTCATACAAGCTAAGCTAAATCGTAATCGTTTCAGTAATCCAACGCCAGCTGCAGTAAACGGAATTGTCTGGGATTCCTACGGCTCCGACGGCAAATACCTGAGCATCAAAGCGCGACCGAAAATGAAAGTCGGATTCCATCGGAAAGCAGCGGCTTTCTGGAATGAACTGATCCCCGAAATTGTTGCTCAGTCTGAGCCAAAGCAAGACTAGTTGAATTCTACTGATTAAACACGTATCTATGACGTGCTGTTTGGTCTTTTAATTATGCCCAGAAGGAGGGGCTGCTGCCTAACTATAATATCGCAGCGAAGCAGTTTCTATGCTTGTTCTTCTAAATCTGATGTGTCTCGCCGCGGCAATTACTAATCTTTTTAGGTTTGCCAGCAGACTACTTTTTACCCTCTTTTTTACTCTGTCTGTTTTTTATTATCTTGGCTTAGAGATTATTCGCTTTCCCATAGGCTACTCTCGCTGCATAGAAAAGAAAGTTCTTCTCTTGAACTTTTACTCAAAGTCTAAGTAAGAGAGATGCGTACATTTGTTTCTTAATCTGTACTTGCTGTGCTGGACGGTTTAGGTTTTGGATAATGAACGTGAACCAAAAGGGTGGAGCGTCTTCCTAAATGGCCAATCACACATCGCCAGCACTTCCGTTGGGGAGTTTGCTCTCAATCTCATTGATTTTATTACAAGGCACACTACTGGTGATGAGCAATTCTTTGCTAAGCATGGTGATCCTCTATCACCAATACCTTCGAAATCGCAAAGAATTCGTAGTCATCTTTTGCGTAGCTATAGGAGATGCTCTATTTGGACTTGCCTTTCAATGTATGGGCTCTGTCAACTTTTACTATACTGTAGTGCATGGAGAAATGGATCGGTTCACAAGTAGACAATGTTTACTCAGGTTTTACATACTTTTGCTGCTGTTTTGCATGCCAGTTCAAGGGTTAACATTGTTGCTTCAAAGCATTGACAGAGTGGTGGCTATAAGGTTTCCGTTGTTCCATTTTGGGCTCACCACTACCTATCTTTGGCGAACTTTCACCTGTATACTATTGTTCAGTTTTATCCAATCTCTTCTGCTTACGTTGATTAGTTTGACGCAACTTCGTTTGTTTCTAAGTTTACGCTGCACACCAGTGGACGCACTAAGTGAAGTTGCTTTCCAAATTTGGAATTTCTCCTACAGTGTGCCCACGTTGTGTTCGATTTTGGTCTTTGGCTTGACTATGTTCTTGTACAGAAAGCACATGAATACAGTGATTCCGAACACAAATCGTGAGAAAGCACTACACTTCAAGAATCAGCGGAAGGTCACCATTTCTATGGGTATTTCATGCATTTTTACAACTGTTTTTCTGCTGTTGACTAGAACTGTGATTCTGTTAGTTTTAAAGTTCACTGAGCCGTCCAGTGGAAGAATGGTGGTTATTGAGTTGATTATGGTTGTGTATGGTATGAATTCGTGTTTTAACTTGTTGATCTACTGGAAGCGGCACAATGAGATCAGAGTAGGATTTGGGTATTTGCAAAAGTTCAAGCAACTACCCGCTAATTTCAGTGCCAATTCAGCACACTAACAGAGTAAACAAACAAACAAACAAACAAACAAACAAACAAACAAACAAACAAACAAACAAACAAACAGACAAACAAACAAACAACCATCAGACCAAAATAAACCAAGAAAGAAAACCAACCAACCAACCAACCAACCAACCAACCAACCAACCAACCAACCAACCAACCAATCAAACAAACAAATGTACAGACGAACAAATAACTGATATAAACCCAGAAAATCAAGCAATCAAACAAAAAGATCATGCATTATGTTTAACACAACGCCACCAACCATCTATCGGTTAAGTGAATCAAAAATCAGCAAATAATTTTACTTCGCCATGGAACGATTAAAATTGTGCAAAACCTTTCTTTTGCAGATTGCTTAGATTACTAAGCAGATCTTTGTTACTGATGCTGGCGGCTTTAACAATAAACATTATTTTGCATCTATCGCACAAATGTTTTGTCCTGTCTTTTAGTACACCATTTTCTTTGGCCACGCCTATTAGGAGCTGATGATCTTATGTCGTGATCTTATCTTATTCAATTGCTTCTTTATGTTGTGTGTGTGTGTGTTTTACTTATGTTCAGCAGAGCAGGCTCTCTTAGCAATATGTGAATTCGTTAATCGAAAATTGAATCAGCGTTGTTCTACCTAATATATTGACGAACTGGCAATTAGGCAGTAAAGCTTTGCAAATTTTCGTACGCCTTTGTCTTGTCATAAGCTAGCAGTGAAGGCATAGAAAAAATTAAGCCGATCGATCAGCAGTCAAAAGTAATCCGTTGCAGAGGGAGGCTGAAAGCTGAGATGAGCAGGCTCCTAAAAACCTAACCCCAACCAACTGAGTCTGCCTGAATGTCAATTTGTAATCGAAGAAGGGCCCGGCTGGCCACTGACGAAGAGTAATGGGTGCCACAGGAAATAACTGGCTCAAAAGTGCGCCTTAAAAGCGCCACATAGCCGGCCAATTAATCTTTGTAGTACAGCAGACGTCACTGTTCATCTGGCTGTTTAACAACAACAAGAAGAGGCGGAGCAGAACAGCTGCCGGGCGGCTCGGGACGCATTCCAATCCAACCCTAGCCGGCAGGCAGACCCTCCTGACTGGTTGCCACCGACCGACCGACGTGCTAATATGCACTGGCTAATAGTTGTTTTTCTGCTTTACCGCCTAATGCTCATCCAGCCGCTACAGTTTGACAAGTTCAGACAAGTCTGGACCGAGCAGGGACTGGTGAAAGGAAGAATTCTGAAATTGGGAGACCAGAGAGCTCAGATTTTCTTGGGTGTGCCTTACGCCCAACCTCCTGTTGGCGCTTTGAGATTTAGAGTGAGCTTAGTTCTTGCTTTGTCGGCTTCAAAAGACGAATAGAAGTTTCAGCGTCCAGTCAAGAAAGAGAGGTGGTTTGGCGAGTACAAAGCTCTGCAGTATCGCTCTGCCTGTGTGCAATTTGTTGAATACCCTTATATGGAGGAGTTCTTCCCAGAAAGAATTAAACAGAATCAGAACGAAGACTGTCTATATTTGAACATATTTGCTCCTTATGTGAGTGCACAGTTGGTGTAGTGGTTTAGGCTGCAAAGCCACTGTGCGCGTGTTCGCATGCTCATCCACTCGGCGGGATAAGTTTCTTGTCGCAACAAAGAGTTGGTTGTCGGCATAACTAACCGCCTCTGGAACGAACTGGACGATGCATTCTGATCCAAGCATGCTGGAAGCTAGTGGCTGGGCAGTGAAAGAAGGGCGATACGGTATGCTCGGCATACATACGGGGTTGCGAAATGGGTCGCAAAGGCCTGATCGTTGGACTTCGGTCCCCATCACATCATATCATATCGTATCGTCAGTGCAGTGCATAGTGTGCAGAATCTATTAATTTTTAGACAAACGGAGAGGACAGTACAGATCTCTATCCAGTGATTGTATGGGTGCATGGTGGCTCAGCCATGGCAGGCTCTGGAGACTCTGGAATAGACACCCAGACCGTACTGGAAAACTTTGTCTTCCGTGGTGTAATCTTGGTCACTATCAATTACAGATTAGGACTGCTGGGTAAGTCAACACAGTTTCATCTTGTTGACGGTGTCAGATATTGAGGATATCTACATATTTTTGGGTGTATATTTTTGTTGCGGCTTGGTTGGACTTTCTGTCGACTACTTCATATTGCTGCGACCGGTTTTATTTAACCCACAAACAACTGCTCTCACAATGCAAGGCCACCCTGACCACATGTAGTAGTTTGTGTCTGGTTACAGGATTTATCAGTCACAAGACGTCAGATGGAAGACGGGAAGGCAACTATGGAGTCTGGGACCAGCTGATGGCACTGCAGTGGATTCAGACAAACATTATGCCATTCGGGGGTGATCCAAACTCTGTGACGCTTATGGGTGAAAGCGCAGGAGCTGCAACTGTTTCTGCACTAGCTGCTTCACCTATGACCAAAGGTATCTTTGTTATTGTTCTCCATTTCAGGACTCAGGTAAATCGTTGCATTTTGCAGGCATACTGCATGCAGCAATAATCATGAGTGGTTCGGCTTTGGCCGGTTGGGCTATCCATAGGGAAAGCCTTGGAGCACCCAAATGGGACGTGGATATAATTGCCCAGTTCATGAACTGTCAAGGCAAATTTGCATCCCGCTGTCTGCTGGTGAGGGAACACAGACCAGCCTGTGCAAAACGACAGGACCTGAACCCTGATGAGGTGTTGGACTGCTTCAGAAAGCATCTCAACCTTACTTCAGATACATTCCGCAAAAATCTTGTTCAAGCAGTAAGTTAGTATTGCATTCTGCTTAGTTGGACAGTACTGCCTTCATTTTTAAAGCAGTCTTTGTTTTTATACTCACAAACTGAGTATACGTTGGGGTCATGACGTGATCGTTTGTGGCTGGATTAAGGAAAAAATCTCTGCTTCAGGCCATACATGGGCTGGAGAAATCCAGAGGGGTCTGGAGGTCTCAGAGGGGGTCCTGGAAAAAAGTCAAAAACGCCTATTTTCACTTAAACAAGCGAAATTTTTCTTATGGGGGCCAGGGAGGGGATATGGCCAGCGAGGGAGTAAAACCACCTAACCCCGCAGCCCATGTATGCTTGAGGCGTGTTTGTTAATGTGCCTGTTTAGTGTCTTCCATGGTTGGGCAAGCCCATGTTGGTAGCTCTGACTCCAAACAATAATCTCAATTGATTACAGCTGGATGTGCTTATGCCGAAAATGGTGGTAGATGATGAACTGATCCCATCATCTGGAGATGACCTAATCACCAGTAATGCAAGAATGCCCATTCTGACAGGAGTTGCCCGCAAAGAACGAGGCCTCAACATCGGTAGTCCTGCGTGACTGCGTTTATGTGAGATTTCAGCGCACACTGCAAAAGCAAATCTGCATTTTCAGCTGGGAACTATGGTCTGGCCTGGAACACCACAGTGAGCAGAGACCAGATGGGCCGGTCGATTTTGGGTTTACTCTCCTGGAATTTGCCTGACTTTGTCGACAATTCAGTATCAACAGCAGCTATGCAAGCGGTTGGCAACATGACACTCTACCGGTATGTCAGCTCGAAAACCCCCAACTCTAGCTTGGATGTGATCGATTTTGTGGAAGTTCTGAAGGATGTAAGTCAAAAGTAGTAAAGTCTAGAGTTTAGTTCAACCCTTTGCAGATAGAGGCAGACATTGAGTTTGTAGCTCCCTGCCAAAGGGAAGCTTCAGCCTATGCAGAGGTTGGGCAGCCGGTTTATCTATACTCATGGGATTACGTTCCACAGACGTACCCAGCTGAAAATCAAACAAGCCTCTCCAACTTCTATAATAACTGGCCAGGAGGACAGCTTTATTTCAATATTCAATGTCAGTTCTATTTGTTGGCAATGAAATGAATTGTATGCACATCAGCTTTTAAGACCCACATCATGGTGTGGACCATGGCTACATCTTCACCAAGGGACTGACTCACTACATGAAATCTGTGAAGTTTGATGAAAGTGACAAGAACATGAGTGACCTGTTTGCCTCGCTTCTCACAAATTTCGCCAAACACAGGTGAGCTATATATTGTAAATTGGAATACTGCGCAAATTCGTTGCAGAGATCCCACACCTAGCCCAGTTGACAACTTCAGCTGGCCTCGCTATACCACCAACAGTGCCCAGTATGTTCTCCTAAACAACCCACCATCTGTGGAAGATGAACAACTCTATTACCCAACTGCAACCTTCTGGAACGACTTCGCTGTGCGTGTCAGCAAATTGGAGGCGTGTTCGCAAGATGAGACAGAACAAATGCAGTTTTCTGAGGATGAACGCATGCACTTGAAGGCATATTATCGTGCTTGGTGGGCATTGTGGATTTTGGTTGCTGCTAATGGAGTGGTGATTTGGTTGGTGATTGTCTGTGTGGTACTGAGGAAGTGTAGCAGGTCGAGACCTTACAATAACATTGTCTTCAGCAATAACAATCGCTCTTAGCTCGGTTCATGTGACTGTGGGGTGTCAGGAGGGATAGATTTAATTGGATAACATATTGATCTTTGGGCCAACGAAAACTTTAGAATTTTGTTCAAGCCTATCACCCTCTGGCTCTCAAACTTTCACATAAATCGGTTAAGTGCAATTAATGGATTGTACAACATTACTGGTCAGAACACAAAAATTTTGTTCGTTTTACTGGTTTACTTGTTTTACTACGTTTCACTGGTGTTTACAGAAAGGTACACTTTTACGTGACAATGGTCTTTAATTTCTTAGAAGGAGGAAAATTAGTTCAGCTTATAGAAAAGTTCAACTCCTCAATCATGTAAGAGAACCGTGTTGTTAAGGCACTGTCTTGATAATCTAATCACTGAAAATTTCAGTCAATTCGTCAAAGAACTGTGACTTCAATATAAAGAAGAAAATAGGACAGAAAAGACTGAAGAACACAGTTAAATGTACTGTACTTTTCAGGTACAGTAATTCGGTCCAGTCACTAACTTATTTCAAAGTCACCCTTTTCGACGAATTACAAGGGTGAAAATTTCAATGTTTCTTTTCTGCAAACATCCATCAAAAACAGTAAATTTACTTACTATGAGATCGCACGCAATCCATGCAACAAACTTTTCACCTCAAGTTCAGCACCGTTCAAAATGGCGATACAAGATCGACAAGTCAGTCAACTTCTGAACAGTTCCATCAGTCGACCAGCATTTAGGTGGCAAAAGTCTCAGCTTCACTTCAGGGAATATCACCTGTTCCAAGCAGTCATTCCAAGCCTCCTCAGCATCTTTGTCCCAGAAGTACCTGGTGGAAATGAATTTAGCCAGCGCCTTGCATACAGTCTGCAGGCAAGGCTCTTCCTGTGTCCAGTCAACTTTATTAGCCAAGTCCCAAATCAGATCTGGGTAGGCGGCTGGGGTGGGCACAAGTTGACAGAGAATGTCAGGTAAGCTACGCAAGAGACCACTGTCAAATTTCAGAGAGAAATAGTCCTGCAGCATGGGTGTTTTGGACTCCAACAGAGCCACTGCATCGGTGGCAGATAGCGAACTAGTGTTGGTCTGTGAGAGGTTAGGACTTAGGGAATACAGTTGATGCAAGGGCATCTCGCTTTGCAGCGGCACGGCCTCCAGGTTGCCAAGACAGAAGACCAAGTTCTGAAAAGCTTCAATTTTAAATTCTGCTGATTTTCAGTTGCAGTGCAGAACAAACACTGTTCTGACAGTGTAGAAAAGATTGTGTAAGATTAAATTTGTTGGGGAGTGCAACAATTACGAAATTGTGTTTTTTGCCCGTTTTCGGACACTTCTCCCCTGATAATCGCGCGTAATAATTTTCTGACCCCCTTCCCTAATTACATAATAATTTGGCTACCTCCAGAAAGTTGAACTTTTTAAAATCTTATAAGGGGGTCTAGAGGAAAGTTTTTAAGAAAAAAAATAAAAAACCGTAGCTAGCCAATAATTTTTAATGATTCTTTTCCGGAAAAAACTCAAGCCGGCTTTTTTCCGGTTTTTTTTTTCAGTTTTATTTCGGTTTTTTTCCAAAAGTTATTTTCCGAGTCCGAGATGACAGAAAAAATTTTTAACACTCGCTTTTTTTGCAGAATTCAACGAAACAACGTGAGTTTTATTAGGAAATGCAGTAATTTCATCTTTTAGAGCAGTAATTTGATTTTAAAACAACAAAAATACAATAATAAAAGTTGCCTGAAAATGGTACCAGTATTTTTTGCCAAAAAAACAGCTAAGTTATGCCAGGAAAATGCTTGTAAGGCTTCTATTAACGTAAATTCAAAGCATTTGAAGCTAATTTAACCAGTTATTGTGCATATTTCCGTTAAAACTTGCTTGAGTATTTTCCGCATTTTAGTTTTTTCCGAGCCCCTAGGAAAAAAACCGTTTTATTTTTCGAAAAAAAAAACGAAAAAAAACCGACCCAACAGCCCTGGGTGATACAAGTAAAATGCAGTCAGCTATAAGCTAGTACTCTGAAGAAAGACAAATGATTCAGTGGACCGACTGACCTGGTAGGCAAGTGTTTCTATCAGAGGAGGGATGGTGACCACATACAAGCCAGTGGTGAATTGGACCAGAGCAGTACGGGGGTCGATGCAGCCAACGAATACGTGGTTCTTGAAGAACTGGCGCAGGTCCGGACAGCAACTATCCATGATCTTCTTTTTGAGATTGTCAACTGACGCCAACTGTAAATCGCGCTGGATCATCGAGCAGTAGATGGATTGCACCTGAAACACCCACTGCTTTGATCTCCGCTGAATGCTACTTGTGTAACTGTACGTCAAACTAAGTATACATGTGGTTGGGGGGGGGGGGTAAAGGCGGGGCGAATCCCAAGCCCGATTTTTCGGCAAAAGACCCCCAGCGGTTTTGGGGGACCTGAAAACCCACTTTTGGGTTCAAAAGTGAGGAATATTTTAGCCCAGAAACTACATTCTGCAGAATTTAGAAATCCTAAATAGGCTTTTTAGACGGCTTAGAAAGCATTATTATAGGGTTTTTAGGTTACTTTTAAAGCCTGTTAGGGTTTTCAGTTTGCTTAGAAACCCTAAACTAAACACCGTTCGGTTTTAGCATTGGTTAGAAGACCAGAAATGGTTTTTAGGTTGATTAGAAACCTAAAACCAGTATTAAGAACTGCATCCATATCACTAAACAGGGTTTTTTTCAGTAATCTTATAACTCAAAACAGCGATTTGCGTCCGCTTTAGAATCAAAGGTATGGTTTTCTGGACTATTTTTAGTTCCAAAACGCATTTTAAACACTTTTAAACAGCTTTTAAACATTTCTTGCTTACTGGGTTTTTAGGGCATTTCCTTAAACCGGAACAGGGTTTTAAGGCATTTTTATGCAGAAACAAGGTCTTTAACGATTTTTTCTGTCCTAATAGGGTTTTAAAGCGTTTTCGGCCCAGAATCCCGAAAAAAGATCGACAAAACCCACTTTGGACTCGGTGCCAAAATCCTATTTGGGATTTGAAAAAGGTCCCTCCCCATAAAAAAGCCAGCGACAGGCATGAAACTAAAGCCTAGAATAGAGAGGACGACAAACGTACCTCTTCAACTGGACTGAAAGTCGCTTCCTCACTGCTAGAAGCTGGCTCAGCATCAGCCACACGCATCTGAAGTTAATTATAGCATTAGTCTGTGTGCATATCAGAGAAATGACCAAGCCCATACATGTCAAAATAGGGGGTAACGTGTCAGGTGCAAACACAACAACACGCATACATGTGGATGCCTAACCCGACTTAGGCCAGCCAGACCCATACATGGGCCGGGGGTGTTGGGGTATACCCCTCCCCCTCGGCTGGCCATACGCCCTCCCCCACCCTGAGGGAGAAAATTTTCCCTTATTCAAGGCAAAATAGGCGTTTTTTGGCTTTTTTTCGGGACCCCCCGAGGACTCCATACCCCCTCCGATTTTTTCCGGCCCATGTATGGCCTGACCCCCCGGATGGGGGCCTCCTAGACGAATTTTCCGACCCCCTCCCCTCCCATGTTTCGGGCAAATTTTTTAGATTTTATACAATTATTTGAGCCCAAATTAGCGATTTCTGACCATTTTTAGCCGAAAACATGCGATTATTGATCGTGTTTTAGTGCCCAACCACCAGACGCCAACACCCCTTCGGCTGATGACCTGTTACATGTATGACAAAAAAGTAATACCTCATCTGCAGAACTGCAGGCAGGCACCTCACAGTTGCCCTCAGTGCTTGCAGCTTGTACCTAAAATTGGAACATTCTGCTTGTATGCTGCAATTTTTGCACCCGTTGGAAGAGGAACAAACTACCTCTGCACTTTCATCACCAGTAGCAGTGTGGGCATCAGAATTCTGCACAGCCGTTTCTGAAGAAGCTGAGTGACCAATGAGAGAGGAGGAAGTAGGCGGAGTTTCAGTATTGATGAAGTCACTGATTGGTCGTTGTCGGTTGTCGGTTCTAACCAGCTGATGGTCCTGCCGCTTCTTCTTCTCCATCGATGCTGCCTTGATCAGTTCTGCCATCATCTGATCTGACCTTTCCTTTGCACTCACACTCGCAGCCATCTGCGATCTCTGAACTGCAGGCAAGGACGCAATCTGGTGTTGACTGGGCCCACTGAACGCTGTCAACCGGTCTTCCACTATCTAAAGCTGAAGTGTTCCGACCAACAAAGATCTTAGTCACTTTCTGCAGGCTCAATTTCAGCAATTTTGCTGTTTACATTGAAAAGTCACACCTTGCTTACATAGAAAACTCAGGGGAAGTGAAGTGTAGTTTTTTCCGGTGTTTCCCAAAAAAACGGTTTTTCCTAAGGGTTGGTACATAAATCGCAGAAAAAACTCAAGGTAAAAATGGCTAATTTATGTAATTTATCAGCTAAAAATTGGACCTTCCATACATGGTTGCCTAGCCCCAACTTTGGCTCGACCTCCCAAACGACTCCCCCAACCCACCTGAAGCCGAGTTTTGTGCCTGACCCCATTCACCAAAATCACCGCGACCCCCTAACCGGCAGGCCAACCCCAAAATTTTCGGATTTTGACTGCCTCAACCCATTTTTCCGGCCAATGTATGGATCTTTGCGATGTAAAATAGACAAGACTGACTCGAAACTATTAGAAAACAACAGAAAACATCAAATTTGGCAATCTAAAACAGAAAGGCAAACTGCAGTAAGAAAATTTGCATATAGCAGCGTCCATTCATGGAGCCTGTACTGTAAGAGACTGTTTCATGCCTGTTTCGTGATTTACATCTATGTAACACGTGTACTGCTGTTCTGAATAGACTCAGGAAGGCACTAGAAAGCGTTAGGAATCATCAAGGAAAGAAAGTCAGGCTAGGATACTCAGAACTTGAGCTGGAGTTTTTTCCACGATTTTGAAAAAATACGGAAAAAACCTAAAAAACAGGCCAAGGTTTTTTCGGGAAAATATACGTCCCTACGCACCTTGTTTACATAAAAAAAATATGTACCTTCAGAACGCAGTCAATGATTTCTGACTCGTGCAAGAACTGCACTTGACTCTTGGCCGGGTGCACGTTGACATCGATGCATTGAGGAGCAATTTTCAAGCTGAGATAGCAGAAGGGACGAGTCTCTTTGGCCATCAACGATTGGAAAGTGAGGTTGAGAGCCCGCTTCAGAGTGGCACAATCAACCAGACGGTCGTTGATGAACAAAATGAAAATAAACTTGCGACCGCTGACATAGTTGGGGTTAGTTATTGCACCGGCTTGGAGAGTAAAGCCCAACGAGTCGTTCTTGACTGGTTCGATGTTCAACAACTCCTGAAACAACAGTTTGGATTTTGAGTCTGCCGCCTTGCGGGCCAATTATTTTCCATCTTTACACTACGAATTTATTGCATACATGGGCAGGGGTTACCCCTCACCTCGCCGGCCCATACCCCATTTTTCATGGCAAAATAGGCGTTTTTTGGGCTTTTTTCAAGGTCTCCAGACCCCTCCGGATTTTTCCCGCCCATGTATCATTTATCGCATTCAATTTTTAGCTGTGTTCTAATCCGGACTAGGGTATCTACCTAAACAGAACAACAACATGGTCGCCTTCGCTATGTTGGTGATCAGAAAAATCCCCCCAGCCGAAAACCAAGCTATGTAGTATGGTACTAAATAACGCTGAAAAATCGTAAAAAGGCTAATTGGGGCTGAACTATCAAAAGCGAATTTTTTCAGGCAATTTGACCAAGTTCAGTATGTGGAATCGTAAAAGGGTGCAAAAATTGCTCCAAAAATAACTTCCCAGAAAATCAGCGGGTAAACAAAAACAGGTTGTAGGCTAGGCATCATGCGCGATTCAAAGTTGAATTGGTAGCATAAAAATCTCGTCCGACCCAAACATTGAAAACCAAAAAGGATAGCGCACATCTTTAAGCTCAGATCCATAAACGATTCCGATATTTCGGTGCAACGTAGAAGCCACTGGTGTGCTCAACTCGGCGCCGGTCTCTCCGTGTTTTTTGAGCAAAAAGCCCACCTGTAATCGGTAAAATGAGCGTTTTTAACTGAGAGCCTCTAGAAATTCTGGTGTCCTTGTGCTTATGCACACAGAAAAACAAAAATTATGTTCCAAGCATAGATGTAAACATAAAGAGGGGTCGGCCTCCACCCTACCCGACGTCAAAACGCCCCGTCGATTAATATCACCATACATGTAACAGGGGGTCTGGGGGTCTGCCCCCACCCGACTTAGGCCAACCCCCCCCGAGACGATTTCGCCGACCCCCCCCCTCTGATTTTTCAGGCAAGTAAACTTTTGAGCACATTTTTACAATTTTTTTACAATTTCAGGCACAAAAGCCAAAATCGCCTGCAAAACAGCACTTTTTAGCTGTATTTCAGCCCAAATTAGCGATTTTTGGCGATTTTTAGCCAAAAAAATGCGATTTTTTCGATTTTTGAGCGATTTTTAAGTGCCCGACCCCACTCCCAAAATTTTCGCTCAGACCCCCCCCCCCAGCCGGCGCCAGACCACCCCCAACCCCCCTTTCGGCCGATGACCTGTTACATGTATTAATGTCACCCGACCTCTGGTTTGCCGGCACAGTTGGTGTAGTGGTTTAGGCCGCATGGCCACTGTGCGCGACGTCGTGCGCTCATGCTCTCAGCGCGGCAAGTTTCTTGCCGCAAAGAGTTGGTCGTCGGCATAAAGCTCCACCCAGGCCACCGAAAGCTGGTTACAGCTAGTAGGTAAAATGGGAACCGACTGGATCTGCCGTTGCACCGAAGCCACTCCACAAAGCATGCCGTATTGGGAAGAAGATCTACGATGTCAGAAGCTGTCTGAGAAACCAACTATGCTTGGGAGCCCTCTGGCATATGGGGCTTCGGCGGCCGTCGAGAGCTGTCAGAATCATGGCATCGACACGCCGGCCGCCCTCCTGGTGACCGGCGCCCAGCAGCATGGCTAGGAGTGGCTGGCAGTGAAAGGAGGGCAACGTCCGAGATGACGAATCACGGGGGTAGCGGAATGGACCTCGAGTCTGATCGCAGGCCATAAGCCCCCCCCGCAAATCGGATCGGAGGAACCTCTGGTTTTTGTGGTAACTAATTTTTTTCATCAAACTTTAGCGATTTTTTTCGAATTTCAAACAATAAAATTGCCGGATTTGGCCATTCTCAGGGTTCGTGCGGCTTTTGTATAGCAAAATTCCCTGACCTTTCCCTGACTTTTCCATGACCAAAGTCAAAATTCCCTGACCAACCAGGACGAGGAAACTGCAACCAATGTGAGAAAATTTTGAAAAATTGACTTTGTAAAACGCATTAAAGCGGTATTCAGAGAGTAAATTTCTGGTTTAAGTAGTAGTATATAAAATCAGAAGACTGATCTTCAAAAGGGTGCTCTGTAAAGCGCTGACAGGCCCGTTTGGCGGCGAGATGTTTCCAATGCTATCAAATTTTTCCCTGACCAGACACCAAATTCCCTGATTTTTCCCTGATTCCCTGACTTTTTTTAAATTCCCTGACTTTTCCATGACTCCCTGACTTTCCAGGTCCCGCACGAACCCTGATTCTACTACTGCTACTTAAAAAACCGCTGTTTTTATAAGCCCATTTTCGTCAACTTTTGCTTCGTGTTTTAGCTCTAAAACGCTCTTTTGGCAGCTTAAATTGTGATTTTGAGCCCCCGTAATGACAATAAAAAGTGGCATTTCGAGGCGTTTTGGAGCTTTTTGAAATTTTGGACCAGTCCTGACGGAAACTGCCCTACTCCCGGCCGGCCCGCACCTGTTACATGTATGACCCCAATGCCCTCTTCCTAAACACCGATGACCGGCGAATGTATCGTTCATAGTTTAGGGGAACAGAAAGCCAACAGTGTTCTTTGAGGTTTTTATCTTTCATATCTGAATAGCTGAAATCATACATGGGTCGCGGGGGTTTACCTCCTCCCCTCGCCGGCCATACACCCCTCCTGGAGGGAGAAAATTTTCGCTTATCTAAGGCAAAATAGGCGTTTTTTTACTTTTGCCGGGAACCCCCTCGAGATCTCCAGACCCCCTCCGAATTTTTCCGGCCCATGTATGGCTGAAATCAAGGTTTTTAGTTGCTAATCCATTGGGCATTGCCCGCGTGAGTTCGAATCTCACCGGCGTCGCCAATGACACGGTGGGCACGAGTGGTTGTCGGCGCGTGAGTTGTAGTTTGTTTGCAGCACGGTGCTAACAAGCCATAAGAGTCGTAAGGACGGCCGTCTTTTAATAACAAATAGAAAGGGTAACAACGGCTACACGCAGAAGGGTACAATTACACGATTACACACACACTGGCCGGTAGCGGACCAGTCTCGCTAACCTGCCAGTTATAGCAGAGATGTTTTACAACAGAGGGGTGATAGCTCCGCGTATACACCACTCTATGCTAATATCATTCACACCTAAAACGCAATTGCCAATACTCATACACGCACTCACACGACCATACATGTAACAGGTCATCCGCCGAAGGGGGGAGGGGGGTTGGGGGGGTCTGAGCCAAAATTCTGGGAGGGGGGTCGGGCACAAAAAAAACGCTAAAAAGTCGAAAAAGTCGCAATTTGTGGGCTAAAAATCGCCAATAATCGCTCATTTGGGCTGAAATACAGCTAAAAAGTGCTGTTTTGCAGGCGATTTTGGCAATTTTTGTGTGTGAAATTGTCATAAATTGCAAAAATTTGCTCGAAAATTTACTTGCCCGAAAAATCGGAGGGGGGGGTCGGTGTCTTCGTGTCGGGGGGGGGGGGGGGGGTGGGCCCCCTCCGGGGGGGGTGTGGCCTATTGCGGGTGGGGGGCAGACCCCCCAGACCCCCCCTGTTACATGTATGCACACGACACCCTGCTTGTTGTAGTCGTAGTTGTTATAACTTTGTCCTTTCCGACTAGGAGTAGCCAACTGCTACAGAGCAGTAAGAGACACAAAGTCCGACAGCCTAATTAACAACAACCTTCCCCTTTGCCTTCCCCTTTGCTGTCGGTGGGTGCAAGACAGCTAAGGTTTGGTCCCATTCATCTACTTGCCATTGCTGACCTTCGACGGACTGGTTTGAGTTTTGTGTCCACTACTTCCCATCGACTCGACAGGTTTCCAACCCACAAACAACTGGTTTGAGCACTCGTCGGACAAACGGCCACGCCCTCCCTTTGATCTGAGTTGCTTGTTATTCTGTTGGACGTGTATTAAACATTAAACATTAAACAACCGCTGGGGACCGCGGTGACTCAAGGCAGACGACAGTACGAACAGACTAGGCCAAAGACCAACAGATGCACCTGAGAGTTATGGATAGCGTATTTGGCTATGACGTCATACAATTTCGACAGTTCGTCGGCAGGAGATTTGAGAGCAGAGCGACGCATTTGCATATTATAAAAGAGGTCTTCGATGCCGATTATAGTTCCTGCTACCCCGGCCGATGGTCGGATCGCCGCCTCCAACTTTCCGCCTAAACAGGAAGGCGCCAAAATATTTGTACTAGAGTAGGTGGAGTGTGGACCTGATTTGGGTCGGTTTGTATAAAACTGTGAAAACCTTAAAATAAATAAAAACGATACGGATTTTGGCAGAACTGTGCAGTGCGATATCTTTTACTTACTCTCTGCGGGGCGGGGTTTGGCGCTGGCCGGGGTGTCTGAGCCCAACTTTTGAGAGGGGGTTAGGCAGGAAAAACACTCAAGCATCGAAAAAACGCAATTTTTCGGTTAAAAATCGTCAAAAATCGATAATTTGGGCTGAACCACAGTTAAAAAGTGCTGTTTTACAGACAATTTTGGCAATTTTTGTCTCGGATTGCAAAAAATCGCAAAATTACTGGGCAGAAAATCGGAGCGGGTCGGCAAAATCGTCTCGGGGTAGGGGGTCCGCATCAGGGGTCTGGCCTAAATCGGGTGTGGGGCAGACCCACTGTTACATGTATGGTTTCTAGTTCTTAAACGCAATTTGCAGCTTAAAATGGCAATTTTAGATTTCTTATTGAATAAAACGAGCTAAAAACGCATTTCCAGGCGTTTTGGAGCCATTTAAAATCTTGGACTCCCCTCCCTGAACGAAATTTCCTGTACCTATACATGTAACAGATCCGGGCCGACCTGGCGGAGGGGGGTTGGGGGGTTTCCTCAGGTGGGGGAGCGAGGGGGGTTTCACCCAGAGGGGGTCCAAAATTTCAAAAAAGCTCCAAAACGCCTTTAGCAAGTTTTTTCAGTAAGGACGCTAAAAATCGCTATTTAAGAGCCGGTTTTTCTAAGGGTCGACTCTTCCCGGACAAATCTCAACTTTATGTCTCCGATTTGGCTAAAATTTTGTATTTTTGTATAATTTAACCTAAAAAGATGTTTTATCACCTTCCCGGTCGTTTTTGTGAGACTCAATTTTTCGACCCAACCTCAGATCTCGGCTTATAACTCTGGAACCAGTGAAGCTAGAAACTTGCGGATTGCATATTTATAATCACATGAGCGTTCTCTTTCAAACGATATCCTACATGACCAAGTTTGAGACAAAAATTTTTTTTCGGACCCCTTGTGGACCAAATTTGACCCCCCCAAAGGTGCGACTACCGCTATTTTATTTCATAAAAATGTAGCGCTATCTATTCACTTTTGATAGAACAAAAAAAATCGAGAAAAAAAATGGGCGTCTAATTGAGTTTTTGGGCCTTAAAAGTTGTCAGGTCGAAAATTTGCCAATAAAAGATTGCCTTGTAAAGAGCATCTCTTTGTAAATTTTGAACCGAGTTCAGTGATTTTTCGCACACATATTGCACTGTGTCCCTGGCACATACTGCACAAATCTGACCTTGCTGGCTCTTGCTTGGCGTCAGTTCTACTGTGCTGAAGGGGAGATTGATCCCCTCTGGCTCTGACCTACCCTCCTCAGCCGGCTCTCTCAATTTTCTTTACAGAAGAATTTTGAATAGAAAATTATGACGAAAGCATGCCTAGATTAGGTGTAATTTAGCTCAGAATAGCTTATTTTAACCTATTTTAACTCAAAATAAGCCAAAAACCTTAATTTTAGCTAAAAATCGACTTTTTTACTTACCGTACCATCCCCTCAACCTCAACCAAGCAAAAGCCAGCAAGGTCAGATTTGTGCAGTATGTGCCACGGACACAGTGCAATATGTGTGCAAAAAATCACTGAACTCGGTTCAAAATTGACAAAGATATGCTCTTTACAAGGCAATCTTTATTGGGCAAATTTTCGACCTGACTACTTTCAAGGCCCAAAAACTCAATTAGATGCCCATTTTTTCTCGATTTTTTTGTGCTATCAAATGTGAATAGATAGCGCTACATTTTTGTGGAATAAAATAGTGGTAGTCGCAAATTTGGCCCGAAGAGGTTCGAAAAAATTTTTGTCTCGAATTTGGTTATGTAGGGTATCGTGTAATTACCAACAAAAGTTCATTTCAGGTCTGTATCTCATATATCAATCGATGTTATGCCAGGGCACATGTTTTACAAGACCCAAATTCCAGTCAGTGCATGAAGTCTAAATGGAATGCGGTTTATACTCACTTGGCGTATTTTATATAATTAGACTCCAATCCGTCCTGTTGCACATTTTGTTCAAAAACACATAAATCTTGATTCTGAAATGGTTGAAGGCAGACATGGACTAGCATTTTGGCTGATGGAGAGGGGTAGAATTGTCAATGCCTGAGGGGGCTGATGGGTGGCGGGAGCGCCTGAGGGGGGTTGAGAGGGTGGTACAGTAAGTCAAAAAGTCCGAATTTTAGCTAAAATCAAGGTTTTTGGCTTATTTTTAGTTAAAAGAAGCTATTCTGAGCTAATTTACACCTAATCTAGGCATGCTTTCGTCATAATTTTCTATACAAAATTCTTCTGTAAAGAAAATTGAGAGAGCCGGCTGAGGAGGGTAGGTCAGAGCCAGAGGGGATCAACCTCCCCTTCAGCACAGTAGAACTGACGCCAAGCAAGAGCCAGCAAGGTCAGATTTGTGCAGTATGTGTCAGGGACACAGTGCAATATGTGTGCGAAAAATCACTGAACTCGGTTCAAAATTTACAAAGAGATGCTCTTTACAAGGCAATCTTTTATTGGCAAATTTTCGACCTGACAACTTTCAAGGCCCAAAAACTCAATTAGACGCCCATTTTTTTTCTCGATTTTTTTGTTCTATCAAAAGTGAATAGATAGCGCTACATTTTTATGAAATAAAATAGCGGTAGTCGCACCTTTGGGGGGGGGTCAAATTTGGTCCACAAGGGGTCCGAAAAAAAATTTTTGTCTCAAACTTGGTCATGTAGGGTATCGTTTGAAAGAGAACGCTCATGTGATTATAAATATGCAATCCGCAAGTTTCTAGCTTCACTGGTTCCAGAGTTATAAGCCGAGATCTGAGGTTGGGTCGAAAAATTGAGTCTCACAAAAACGGCCGGGAAGGTGATAAAACATCTTTTTAGGTTAAATTATGCCAAAATACAAAATTTTAGCCAAATCGGAGACATAAAGTTGAGATTTGTCCGGAGGTTAAGGAGCAAAAGTCGATTCCTAGAAAAACCGGCTCTTAAGCTGCCAAACAACGTTTTAGAGCTAAAAAACAAGCAAAAATGACAAAAAGGGCTTCCAAAAACCCCGATTTCTCTTAAATATCAGCAGTAGAAACGAGAAATTCGGTTTACAAAAGGTTTTTCAAGCGAATTTTAGGCCAAAAATTCGTGATTTCTGAGCCAGTTTGTTAGTACTGGAGCCACTACTAGTACTTGTATTTTTGGGTCGGGGGCCCCATAATCTGTCTCGGGGGTGAGTGGGGTTTGGCCTTTTCAGCTAGGGGGGTAACCCCCAAACCTCCTAGTACATGTATGCCTGTACCCCAATCAGGACGGAAACCCCTCCCTACCACCGCTCTCGCCAGGTCGGCCCTTACCTGTTACACGTATGATTACTACAAAAGGTAAGCCAGAATGCACAAGCAAAAAATTTACTGTACCTCTGTAGCGCGCCTTGTAAGCACATTTGCCTTGTTTGGTCCTGGAACTGATGGTCACATGGGCCACCTGACTGACCGAAGCTAGAGCCTCTCCTCTGAAGCCGTAGGTCGACAGCGATTGGAGATCTTCGAATTGACGCAGTTTGCTTGTCGAATGCCGTTGACACACAGACTCTAGGTCGGCACGACACATGCCTTTGCCGTTGTCCTTTTAATTGACTTTTATTAGTTTCATACATGTAACAGGTTAGGGGTTGGGGCTCTGGCGCCGGCCGGGGACGGCGGTCTGAGCCCGAATTCTACGGGAGGGCTTGGGGTACTAGAAACGGTCAAAATCGCAATGCTGACTTAAAAATCTTCAAAACTCGCTAATTTGTGCTAAAAAAACAGATAAAAACTGCTGGTCAACAGGCGATTTTAGCAATTTGTGTCTTAGATTCTAAAAAATTGCTGAAAAATTAATTACAAGAAAAATCGGAGTGGGGCGGGTATCGGGGAGGGGTCTGTCGGAGTAAGTCGGGTTGGGACCATCGAAAGTTTCAATTTTAAGGTAATTTGCAAATAGCTAGGCATTGAAATTAATTAGGTAACAAATTTCATTAAAAAAACTTAAACTCAACAAATTAAACGCTTACTTGCACTTGCATAAATTTGATGCCACCAGCCCTGACAGAAACTGTGATTTGAGAAGCTCCGGCGTCCAAAGAATTCTCTATCAGCTCTTTGGCCACGTTGGCCGGTCGTTGGATAACTTCGCCGGCAGCTATTTTATTCACCACACTCTCCGGTAACAGCTTTATTACTGACTCTTCCATTCTTAGACTAGAAAACACTCACATTAGGACCATGACTGCCAGGTTTCAGAGGCAGTTCACTCCTAGAAATACCCTAGAAACTCCTAAAAATTTAAAAAATCCAAGAAAAACTCCTAAATAGGGATGGGAACGGTATACGGTATTATAGGGTATTTTTGGCTATACGATATTATACGGTATATTTTTATACCGTATGATGCCGTGCAGTTCTTAAAACTGAATCAGCAAGATTTTTGCAGTAAATTCATGTCATTTTCGCGCTTTTAAAGGTGGCAGTACTGTTTTTTGGTTTTGTAAGCCATGTTAGAGGTTAGAAAAACACAAAAATCTCGAAGCAGGACTATTAGGCGATGCCGATTAGGCGACGCCGATTAGGCGACGCCGATTAGGCAATTTAGCGGTACTATTAGGCGACGGTACTATTAGGCGACAGAAATAATTTTGTTTCTATAAGTCCGTACGGCAACATAGGTTACCACTAAAACATAGCACAACAATGCAAACAGCACAACAGCAATTAAATCAAAATTTAACAAAATACAAAAGCAATTTCAAGGACTAATTTAAAAAATAGGTGCAACACCATGGATGGATAAATTCCAACTCACTGAGCACTCATTAGTAGAGTAGAAAACATTTCTGCAGATGTCGCCATACATGGACCACAGGGGGTCCGGGGGTTGCCCACACCTCAACTTGGGGTCTACCTCCCAAACGACCCCACCCACCCACCTGAAGCCGACTGTTGTTCCTGACCCCACACACTAAAATCGCCGCGGCCCTCCCCAAACCGGCAGGCCTACTATCAAATTTTCGGATTTTGTGACTACCCCCAACCCATTTTTCCGGCCCATGTATGGGTAATATCGAATCGGCGCAAAGATAATCGGCGCAAAGCGCAAAGCGCAAATTTACGGTACCAGCGCTAATGCGGGAAAACTTTACATGTGCGTTCAGTCGTTCAGTACCAAAATTTACATTGGAGGAAGCCCGTTCCCCCACCCGCCAACCACCCTGACTTTATTAAAGCCTTGGTTTTAGCTTAGGCCTAGGTTCAATCTTAGCTTTTCAGGTTAAAAATGGCTATTTCGTGGGTGGAGGAATGGACCGGGAATCATTTACATTAAAGCTTTGAACTGGTTAGTAGTCTAACTTAGTTTCTTGTTTGGAAGATAACGCGAACGTAAAAAAAGTACTGCTGGGCTGGGAAAGTGCTGACATAATATTATTATAATAATTATAATCTCACCAGCGATCTGAGAGCACAGAAACTGGTGCTGCTGCGGCGAACCACATTTCTTATTTGCGAATCTAGAGAGTTATTTATTCTGTGTATTCTGTACGTTACGTTGTTACTTACACGGGAGCGGACGCTTTTAGACACGCCAGGCTTACCGCTTGAGAATCAAGGAAATCAAACATCGCTAGCAAACGAGTTGCATACTTTAACTTTAAAACAATTTCCAATGCGTATTCACAGTACATCGTTCGCTGTTGTGTTTTATTGGTCGTATAGTCTAGTCAGTAATAGCGATCCGCGCGCCTGTCACTCTGACTTCTCTCTTGGCTACGAATACGAATACCAAAATCAGCTGTGAAATTTCCAAACCATTTTTCATGTACGGCTCTGCCTTATTAATCCAGGCAATTTAGGACCGCCCGAATTTGCTATGATTAGACCGGGGACCGAGATTGTTAACTTTGACCAACTTATGAAAACCACACTTACGTTGTTGCCGCAGTAGCTTTGTTAGGCGTGCTAGTCACCGTCCCAGCATAATTATGATCGACGCCGACTTCGTCTTCAACGAACGGTACCGTTTCGTTCATCTTTATTTCATTTACAAATGTTAAAAAGCCGTTCCTCTAGGACGGAAATGGGTGGAGCTAATGTATCTGAAGTTATTCTCGGCCTATACCCCACGCTGATGTGGGCAACGAAACTTATGGATTCCAGAGTGGTGTTAAACTTGAAATATTAACTTGAGTAATTAACAACAATTAATAGTAATTAATAAAATAATTAACGTATTAACTTGAGTCCTTGAAGGTTAAATACAGTGCATATTGCGAATGAGAAATGGTCCTGAGACAATCATCATTTATGGAACGACAAATTAAGAAAAAAGGACGATAGAATTTAAATTTCGCGGGCTACAGTATGTAGATGTTCACGCTACCACTTAGATGTTCACGCTACCACTGAAAAATTTGCGCCACTTTGCGCTTTGCGCCGATTAACTTTGCGCCGATTCGATATTACCCATGTATGCATGTCGCAGAACATATATAAAGCGCCAGATGGATGGACGCGCCGAATCAAATTCTCGCTGCGAAACTCTGTGAGCTGCTTCCGCAAGTTATTGGTGCGTCGTGCATCGTCTGCATCCAAAGTGCGTTAATGAACATAGCAACCCAAAAAATATGTGGCCGACCCGACGGCCGCTCGCGTGCTCGACGCAAGCTGGGGAATTGGGGCAAGTGCCAGGATCTAAGTTAGAAACAGTCAGGACAGGTGGCTTGTTAGCTATAAGTTAACGAGATCTACTATTATCTATTAATGTTTTTTGTCGCCTAATAGTACCATCGCCTAATCGGCGTCGCCTAATCGGCGTCGCCTAATCGGCATCGCCTAATCGGCCTCGCCTAATAGTAGCGTACCGCAAAAATCTACCTTTTTGACAGTTTTCGCAGATTTTTTGACTTCCTAGAAATGTGATATTACAAGTACTTGTAAAATGCTGAGAAACCTGCAATTTTGCTTTTGAATAAAATCAACGTATTTTTGGTTAGCTTTTCACTAACTTGAAGTGAAGCAAATCTGTCCAACCAAAATAAAATTTAGAGCCATATTCTTTTAAGAACCGGGCAGGTCCCCTTACAAGGGCGGAACATGAAATTTTGACATCGCGCTCCTAACAGACTCCTTGGAAGACCTGGAAATTGGACTCTACACAGTCAATGACGAGTTTGAAAAACTGGGCCTGAAGATTAACTGGCAAAAAACGGAACTACTAGCCCCAGACCACATGGACCGACCAGACGAACTGCGGATACATGGACAGAGCGTTAAGTTCACGGAAAAATTCAGATATCTTGGAGCAGAGTTGTCCAGTAACGGATCTTGCCAAGATGATGTCTGCCGAAGAATCGCAATCTGCCAAACAAAAATGAGCAACCTGACAAGACCGCTATGGCTGAGACGTGACATTAAGAGGTCCACAAAGATGAAGATGTACCAGGCGCTTATTTTGTCATCTCTCCTATATGCTGCAGAAACCTGGACAATGACCAAAGGACTTGAGAATCAGCTAAATGTTTTTGACAACCAAAGCCTCAGGAAAATTGAGCAAATCCAGTGGTTCCATTTCATCAGAAATGAAGAAGTGAGAAGACGGACTGGTCAGCCTCATGCCTCATTGCTAGCCAAACTTAGTCGACTGAGATGGTATGGTCATATCAAACGAATGATGAACCCAAACGCGCTGCCACACAAACTGCTTGAATTTCGCCCAAACGAACGAGAATGGAAAAGGCCGGCAGGGAGACCGCGAACCAGATGGAAAGACAATTTTCGTGACGATCTGAAAAACGAGAGCGCCAATCCACTGAACAGAGCCCAATGGCGAGACATGCTGAAAAAGATGAGGTTCCGCAACGCCCCATCTAGTGGGCAAGCGACTTAAGTCAAGTCAAGTCATATTTCAATACTTCTGAAGGGAATCAACCATCAATAAATAGTGTTCCTAGCCTATTTTGGCCTGCTGATTTCAGAAATGACCTTACTTTTTCTGTATAAGCTCAAGATATAACACTATCTACTTATTACACTATGGCAAACTTGCACCTTGAAATTCGAAGTGTATAAAGTAAAACTAAGGTCATTTCTGAAATTAGCAGGTCCAAATAGGCCAGAAACACTGTTTGTCGATAGTAGATTACTGTCAGAAGTGCCGAAACACAGACTGTCTATTTCAAGACTGTAAACTGGAAATTGGGTCATTTTCGATCGAAACTTTGACTTGATGCCACTCTGGCATAAGTGATCGTAGATCAATTTCGCGTATATGGTTCGATAGCCCATCACATTCTACATCCAACGCTCTACTGCGGGTCGCTATAGCTTCATGGAGACCGGAATTGTGAATGATTCTAAAAGATACCGCAAAATTTTTATCCAAATTTTTTTTGGAAAATTGAAACATGAATAACTCAAAAACGGGGCCGAAGCCAAAAAAAGTGAAAACACCAACGTGTAGAGGACAACGTGTTCTATCTACCCTAAAAGTATGGCTAAAATCTACGAGGGACGTCAAAAAATTATTTTTCACCACAAAAAATAACTTATGTTTTTGACCAGAACTTGGCGACCTATCCATATACTAGCGTAACTGGGTGTTTTAAAGCGATTGCTTGCAGCATACTACTATACAGTATACGGTATTATACCGTATCGAAAATGCTATACGGTATACGGTATTTTTATACCGGTCCCACCCAACCCTACTCCTAAATCTAGGAAGAAAACTCCTACCTAAAACCTGGCAAACCTGATGAGGACATCTAGACGCAATGATATCGGAGTAAAAAGAAGAAATACTTACTACGTAATGAATTGAAATTAGATAGAAATAAACAATATCAAAATAGGCAAGAATTACGAAACTATTGGATGGCTCACTACATCACGGCCGCGTACACGAGAGGCCAAGTGAAAAAAATGGCTAAACTGACGATTTTCCTTTAGATTGCCAGCCACGATTAGAGATGCAACCATAATCCGCTATCATCCGGTATACACTGGTATTTTTATGGTCTCAAACACCATCCGGTGTCCGGTATATTTTGCATACCAGATAACGGATAGTCAAAGATAGCATTTTCAAGACAATTTTTCCAGTTTTCAATCGTAGTTTTGATTTCGCATGCAGAGTAGCACTATTTCCGGACTTAACAGTCTGCAGTCTGCAGCCTCTTATCTAGAAAATATCGCTTTTCACAAGAAATTTCACTGATTTCCACAACCGAAACAGCCGATTCATGGGATGATGATAGTATTTCGGTTTAACAAATCGGAGTTGTCCAGAACATGTGAGTGCATGCTCAGGACTAGTCGAAGAAGTAGCTGCAATAGTTGAAATTGTTGCAACATGTACGAAAATCGTCAGTCTATCTGATTTCCATAACTGAATCGGACAGTGGGATTCTTGGGATAGTATTTCGGCATGACGAATCGAAGTTGGATAGAAGAGATATGTCAACATGCAAAGATTGTTTGGAAAAAGTATGACACCAAGGCAACTTGAAATCATAGCACTCTGAAAGAAAAGAGTCAGTTTAACCATCTTTCACTTGGGCCTCTCGTGTACGAGGCCGCAACGTTTTTCTGTAGTGCACCACCCAGTAGTTTCGTAATCCTTGATATAGGAAGGCGGGATATTTGAGTTTATGAGCGCTTACCGCGAAATACAGCAAGACCGGACACTACTACCCCACTACTGAGCAATTTGAGCGTTGCTTGAGGGACGGACGGACGGACGCCCCTGGGGGCAGTGTTGTTCCCAGTAAATTTACTGAGTAAAAGTTACTCGGTACTTAGTTATTTTGAATTAAAGTAAGTACTTTTACTTACCGGTAGAAATTTTTCTTCATTTTACTTACTGAATACCGAGTTTCAATTTTGAATTACTCAATTAAAAAAAATTCGGTAAACTCGGTACTCGGTAATTTGCTGAGTTGTTTACTGAGTAAAAACTTCTGCAATAAGTAGCTCGCCGCACCTGTGCAAGAAAATATATGGTTTTTCTTTCGCTAATAGATCTGCTAACTACGAAAACACACAATTTTTGCCAATTTTTTGCAATTTTCACTGCTTGTTGCATAACCTAAGCTTTCTTTGCGCGGCAGAATTACAAACAGACTATCAGACGCGAAGACCATAGAAGTAGAAACTATATCTACTACTATTAGCTATTTTTTGATTGACGTTTTATGAATCAGTCTGATGAACTGTGAGGAAATTAGAACAAATCTTCACCTACCAATTGGCCAAGCTTTTCATCTAAAGCCACATCCTTGAGTCACTATGTAATGTGTGCATATTTTAAGGCTTTCCATGCATGCCAATTAGCACAATAAATAATGCGAAATAACACAAAACATGATTAAAATTCTGAAAAGTCGAGCTACATTATCTTAAACTCATCAATCAGCACTAAAAAGGATTCTAGTAGCTAAAAAGCTATAGCAGGTAAACATTTTCAGATAAATTGTATATTTCTGAATGTTAAAGGTTTTACCGAGTTTACTGAATTGTTTACTGAGTACTTCCAGTACTTACTCGTGCTTACTGAATTTCAAAAAATCTGGATTTACTGACTGAATACTTACCGAGTTTTAGAAATTTGAGCTAGGCACAACACTGCCTGGGGGTCTGTTTTGTGCCAAATATAAAAGTACTCCTACAAGAGGAGGGACGTATCAGTATAGGCACACTCCAGAGGGCCTGTTTTTCTGTTTTTCAAATATATAAGTATCCCTGGGACGCATCAGTATAGGGCACGCTCCAGAGAGCCTGTTTTTCAAATATAAAAGTACCCCTAGGGTGACGACCCATCAGTATAGGGTCACGCTCCGGAGGCGTACTGTCATGCAGTTGAGGAAATAACGATATACATGGCATCGGTACCATATACTGTATAGTATCACCTGAGGTCTCAATCGAAGGGGTACCATATACGATACTACTTAACGACCGGTATCATATGGTACCACTATCACATTTTGTACCGGAACCATGCATGCCATTATTTCCCTGGCTGTCATAAGAAAGTTAATTAATTAATGCATACAGTCGATTTCTGACCTTTACTGATTCCCCCAGCTACACCTAACCCTTAAAAATTAAACAGCAACGTCCCTGTGTTTTTCTCTAGTACACTTTTCAGATACGAGGCCAACGTGTGTTTTCGAACCGGTTTTTCTAATCTGTGACATTTTCATTCTGCCCAGTTGGAATAGAAACTGATTGCTGGTTCTTATAGCGTGTTTTACACTGCCACGTCCTTTCTTTCCCTCGGTTAATGAAACATGCTGCATTTTCGCTGTTTCTTCATTTACTTCATTTTGATCTGTGAAGTCAGGTATGAGGGTTCGCTTGCTGGATTTCGATGTAGGTGATAATCGTAAAAGGTGGTACTACTATACTAATCGCTGATACGAATTTATACCTCCGCCCCCCGGGTTGCATTGTCGTAGCGTTAGGCCACACTGCGGGCCCATCACGCACACCCACATCCTGCCATTCCTTCGCTACTAGCCTGAACACATGTTCGCTTCTAGTCTGGGCGGGTCTTAGTGTTAGCTGTCCTCGTTTGCGTATGTCCAAACACATCTGGTTGCTATTGTACGTAGCTTTGGACCCAACGGCAGCTCCAGTCGGTTCCTATTTACCAACTGGCTGTCACCAGCTTTCGGTGGCCTGGGTTCGGCTTTGTGCCGACCACCAACTCTTTGCGCCATGAAACTTGCCCCGCCGAATGGATGAACGCACGACCGCGCGCACAGTGGCTTTGCGGCCTAAACCATTACACCAACTGTGCCGGCCCCCCCGGGTTACTGTTGTTTGGGTATGGGATGTTCAGGAATCAAAACAAAAAAGTTTTCAAAACGAAGAGTGAGAAAACGAAACTACTGTACATCAATGTAAATTGAGATTTGTTTAATCAGGAGCAGTGTAAAATTAAGCAAAAACTATACTAGAGCTTTCTAATATCAAAGCAACTTGTTATAACCAAAAACCTTTCAAAATCAATATTTTGGAGGTATATCATGTATTAAGTGCACTTCTGCATGCGCAAAAATAGCAAGTTACAAAGAAAACATTGTGATCAGAGGGAATTTTTCATAAATATTAAAAACTGGATAAAAAATACCGATTCCCAAATAGCTATTCCCAATAATAATTTGTATACCGGGTATCGGTATTTATTAAATACCTGGAATGGGTAGGTATTTAACGGGTAGGTATTCCCAAAAATACCCAATTTTCGGTATGGGTTCGGTATTACATGTAATAGGCCATCCGCCGAAGGGAGGAGAGGGGTTGGGGGGTCTGGCGCCAGCCGGGGGGGGGGGGGGGTCTGAGCCAAAAATTTTGGGCGGGGGTTGGGCACTAAAAAACGCTGAAATATCGAAAAAATCGCAATTTTTGGGCTAAAAATCGTCAAAATCGCTAATTTGAGCTGAAATACAGGTGAAAAGTGCCGTTTTATGTAGAGGCGATTTTTGCAATTTTTGTGTCTGAAATGGGAAAAAATCGCAAAAATTTGCTCAAAAAATTACTTGCCAGAAAAATCGGAGGGGATCGGCAAGATCGTCTCGGGGGGGGGGGGTAGGTCTGGCCTAAGTCCACCAAACCTTCACCAAATTGGAAGAAAATATTTTTCAATAATGTTTAGCAAGGACTTAAATGCTAAGCAAATCGCTATGTAAAGTACAAACACATGAAACACCAACACCGCAATTAAGCCCAGCCCAATCATCACTACCATACATGTAGGAGGGGGGGTTTTGGGGGGGTTTAGCCCCCAGGCCCGATTTTCGGCAAACCCCCCCCCCCCCCCCCAGCCGAATTCTGGGGGGGGTTTTTTCTGAAACCCTATTTTGGGTTACAAACTGCTAAAATTCAGGGTTTCAAGACTTATATACCGTAATTTAGCATTTCAAAAGCCCTAAATAGGGTTCCGGAACCCTAGTTAGGGTTTCAGAAACCCAAAGTAATGCCTCCGGAACCCTATTTAGGGTTTCAGAAACCCTAAATAGTGTTCCGAAACCCTGTTTTGGGTACCTGAAAGCCTAAATAGGGTTCCGGAGCCCTAATTTGGGTTTCAAAAGCCCTAAATAGGGTTCCGAAACCCTGTTTTGGGTATCTGACACCCTCAATCGGGGCCCGGAACCCTAATTTGGGTTTCTGAAACCCTAATTTGGGTTTCTGAAACCCTAAATAGGGTTCCGGAACCCTACTTTGGGTTTCAAAAACCCTAAATAGGGTTACGGAACCCTAATTTGGGTTTCACAGAGACTAAACAGGGTTTCTGGAGGCCCAAATAGGGTTCCGGAACCCTAATTTGGGTTTCACAGAGACTAAACAGGGTTTCTGGAGGCCCAAAGTAGGGTTCCGGAACCCTAATTTGGGTTTCAAAAGCCCTAAATAGGGTTCCGGAGCCCTAATTTGGGTCTCAAAAACCCTAAACAGGGTTTCAGTTAGTGTTCCGACGATATCAAAACTTGTCGATATTCGATATCGATATCGATATCGATATTTTCAGTTCAATATCGATCGATATCGATATCGATATCGATATTTATAGTTATGCAAGAAAATGTGAAAATTTGAAAGAGCAAACTGCTCTCGCTGCTTATCAGTCAAGTACTGATGCAATCAGCGATCTGATATCAATTTCGTAGTGAATCCCAGAAAAGGTAGTAGCCCTTCTGAACCCCTTCAATGAAAAGGTTGACCTCTCAGGCCGATGCCCCACCCTCATTAGGCATAATGAGCTCAAACAGAATAGCGTATTTTAACTAATTTTAATGAGAAATATGCCAAAAACCTTGATTTTAGTAAAAAGTCGGACATTTTTTGCTTACCATCCTTTCAACCACCCATCAGTCGGCGGTACCCCTCAGGATTTGAAAATGTACCACCGCTCAGTCGAGATATTAGTAGTTCATGTCTACTTCTGCCCTCCTGCTTCAAGTGTGTGGAGTGAGCAGATCTTCAGTGTTGCTGCAGACTTTTTTAAATAAAATTTAAATAAAGAACCATACAGTACAAGGGCCGGAAAAATGGGTTGGGGATAGTCAAAATACTAAAATTTGGGGGTGGGCCTGCCGGTTTGGGGGTCGTGGCGATTTTGGTGGGTGGGTCAGGAACACAAGTCGGCTTCAGGTGGGTGGGTGGGTCGTTTGGGGGTATCGAGCCCAAGTTGGAGGGTGCGCAAACCCCTGGACCCCCCGCGGCCCATGTATGCTAAGAACCAAAAGCGTTGCTGTCGGAAAGCTGAGAATGGCGAGAAATTAAGGTTTCTGAGAGCTATCATGCCACAGTATACGTTTTGACTATACCATCGATTTCGGAGTTGTTCAGGAAAAACTGTTTTTTACTGTTCCAGAGAAATAAACTTCATGTCAGTTTTGTTATATTTTCTGATTTTCCACACAAAAAATATCGAAAATATCGATGCGAAATATCGCGATATCGATATCGATATCGATATTGGAAAAAGGGTTCGATATATCGACTTTTCGATATCGATATCGATATATCGTCGGAACCCTAGTTTCAGTGCCCTAATTTTTGTTTCAAAATCTCTAAATAGGGTTCCAGATACGCATTTTAGCTCTATTCTGTCGAGTAAAATAGAGCTTTTTTGCATGTTTTAAAGCAAAAACATGTTTTTTGCACGTTTTTAATAAAAAATAGGATTTTCTGCACATTTTAAACCAATAAATAGGGTTTTATAGGGAATTTTTGCACTTCTGACAGGATTTTTACCGGATTTTTAGTCCTCAAAACCCTGTTTTGAGCCCAAAAAAAGGTCGCTAAAACCCACTTTTGGACACCAAAAAAAGGTCGCTGAAACCCCCTTTGGAAATAGTGCTGAAACCCTATTTTGGATCTGGAAAACCCCCCCCCCAGCCGAAAACCCAGCTACATGTATGATCACTACCATCTGATCTGATTACTCTATAAAGAGATATAGAGCAAAAAGATAGCAGACTCCGGTGGGGGACCCCCTGTTACATGTATGGGTTCGGTACGCTCAATTAACAGTACCCCAGGTGGTTGGCACTGGCCTGACATTTTCTAAACCGCTGCCAGCTAACTACTCTATTTACACTTCAAATAGACTGCCAACCCGCCAACCTTAAAATATTTGTAGTTGCCTTATATCGCAGAACAAGCTGAAGAAACGTTTGGCAGATACAGCTTACGACCGGTCCTTACCACCGAAGCATGCAGAGTACAGCCGTCACATACCAACTACCGTATTTGTTGAGTTGGTTCTCGAGGGAATTCAGTCGGTTCAAGCCAAAACCATGGTACTACTGTCTTGTTGGTGATCTATCGCAAACTGAAGTGTGTCAGTGAACTACTACTGCATGTACAGTATGCATTAGGTTTAGGTTAAACAGTCAGGCACTTAACGCCATTTATGGTACCATATATGGTACCGGTTTACCGATAAAAACGCGAAGGTAGGGTTACCATATAAGGTACCACCACAGGCCCCGAACGTGGGGTTAGCTAGCATATATGGTACCACTACCTAAGGTACCGGTACCATATATGGTACCGGCACCTTATATGGTGTCGGTACCATAAACGGCGTTAAGTGCCTGACTGTTAAGCATACATGTTGGCCTGTAAGTTCGCGTCCAACAGCTGTGCATGGCGGTAAGATTGGAATACAGAATAGAGCGTTTAGGATTACGATGTGGATTTTTATCTGAAACTGACCTGGAATGACAACAGACTTCAGTACAACTCTACCTCCACTGAAGATGTGATTGTAATGAATGACAAGAGTGTATTTACGACTATTTGGTGGCCTGATTTGTTCATTGACAACGCCAAATCCGTTCATTCCTCTGATGCGCTAGTGCCAAATTTTGCCGTCTGGATCTTCCCTGATGGGACTGTGCGCTTTATACAAAGGTATCTTAATACCCTGTTAACATTTTTTAATTGCCATTCTGTGCAAAAGTGTGGCACAGGTCAGAAAATAAAAGAGCCAGTCTCTGATTCGATCGAAGTCTTGCTTCTTACCAGGGATGTGTAGTGTGGTTTTCCGGTGTTTTTTTTTTCGAAAAAAAAACTTTTTTCCTAAGGGCGGAAAAAACATAAATAAATCGCGGAAAAACTTAAGCTAAAATAGCTATTCTATGTCATTTTTCAGTTAAAAAATGAACTTTTGCGATGTATAATAGGCCAGACGAACTCAAAACTGTTAGAAAATCAACAGCTGTGGGTGAACCAGAGCGAGCTGGGCAAAAGTGTTTGAGGCGATACTAGTGATGTAAAATTATGGGATTTGAATTTCAATTCAATTACAATTAAAGTATGGGCTCAGCTTTTAATTTCAATTAAATTAAATTAAATTAATTGAAATAGTTTTCCATTATTTTCAATTACAATTATATTTTCAATTAAATTATGGAACCTCGGAAAATTTCAATTATGCAATTTTTTCAATCTTTTATTCAATTTTTTGAAAACTATTGTAATTTTCCTGTTAAAAGACAGTGACAGTGACTCAGGAAGGACTTAGAAAAATCTCCATGTAAAAGCTTAGAGACACCTGGTTAGCCTGCTGTCCAACCAGGCGAGAAAATTTTAAATTGTTGCCTTTTAAAAACGCATGAAATGGCATTCTGGGGGAAATTTACAGTTAGTTCATTATTACTATATATCAGTGCATAATCTAAAGGTTTCCAGAATTTTTGAGCAACATCACTTCCTAGGTACCTTTACCAAAAAGGGGTGTCGTCAGTCAAGTCAACCCACCATACATCCAAAAATCACTGTTTTGGCCCAAATAGGTTTTTATTTGAAGTCCTTAGCGCCTCTAATACTTATACATTTCCTTACTTTCACCACAGGAAATAATTGAAAACATAATTGAAATTCCAGGCGAATTTCAATTAAATTACAATTAAATTATGGCCCAACTTTTGAATTTCAATTAAATTAAATTAAATTAATTGAAATTAAAACGGGTCAATTATGCGAATTTCAATTACAATTAAATTAATTTTTTACATCACTAGGCGATACCGTACCAAATGTTCATCATGACATATAGCATGTGTCTGGAGGGAGGTCAACCCTGTTCTTAGGCCGATTGGGCTCTTGGAACAATGCTAATTAAGTAGTAAGGGGCGGCTCACTGGAGGGGCAGTGACGTCATCTGACGTCCCTGCCTCTTCCAGTGGATGGTCTTAAGACATCGTCTTAAGATCAGGGCTTACTACGTCACTGAAAATTTCAAAATTACTTTTGCTTGGGCGGGTATCGAACCTCCAACCTTTCGCTTTGAAGTCGCACGCTCTACCATCTGAGCCACACTATCAGTTAGAGTTGAATGTCTAAAAGGTCTAGATATGTGTTGATGTTTGCCCCTCCAGCTCTGTCCCTCCTGCTCTGCCCCTCCAGCTCTGTCCCTCCTGCTCTGCCCCTCCAGCTCTGTCCTTCTTGCTCTGCCCCTCCAGCTCTGCCCCTCCTACTCTGCTCCTCCAGCTCTGCCCCTCCAGCTCTGTCCCTCCACCACTGCCCCTCCAGCTCTGTCCCTCCACCACTGCCCCTCCAGCTCTGTCCCGCCTGCTCTGCCCCTCCAGCTCTGTCCCTCTTGCTCTTCCCCTCCAGCTCTGCCCCTCCTCCTCTGCTCCTCCAGCTCTGACCCTCCAGCTCTGACCCTCCAGCTCTGCCCCTCCAGCTCTGTCCCTCCACCACTGCCCCTCCAGCTCTGTCCCTCCTGCTCTGCCCCTCCAGCTCTGTCCTTCTTGCTCTGCCCCTCCAGCTCTGCCCCTCCTACTCTGCTCCTCCAGCTCTGCCCCTCCAGCTCTGTCCCTCCACCACTGCCCCTCCAGCTCTGTCCCTCCACCACTGCCCCTCCAGCTCTGTCCCTCCACCACTGCCCCTCCAGCTCTGTCCCTCCACCACTGCCCCTCCTTCTCTGTCCCTCCAGCTCTGCCCCTCCTACTCTGCTCCTCCAGCTCTGCCCCTCCAGCTCTGTCCCTCCACCACTGCCCCTCCAGCTCTGTCCCTCCACCACTGCCCCTCCAGCTCTGTCCCTCCACCACTGCCCCTCCTTCTCTGTCCCTCCAGCTCTGCCCCTCCTACTCTGCTCCTCCAGCTCTGCCCCTCCAGCTCTGTCCCTCCACCACTGCCCCTCCAGCTCTGTCCCTCCACCACTGCCCCTCCAGCTCTGTCCCTCCACCACTGCCCCTCCTTCTCTGTCCCTCCAGCTCTGCCCCTCCTACTCTGCTCCTCCAGCTCTGCCCCTCCAGCTCTGTCCCTCCACCACTGCCCCTCCAGCTCTGTCCCTTGCCCCTCCTTCTCTGTCCCTCCAGCTCTGCCCCTCCTACTCTGCTCCTCCAGCTCTGCCCCTCCAGCTCTGTCCCTCCACCACTGCCCCTCCAGCTCTGTCCCTCCTGCTCTGCCCCTCCTACTCTGCTCCTCCAGCTCTGCCCCTCCAGCTCTGTCCCTCCAGCACTGCCCCTCCAGCTCTGTCCCTCCTGCTCTGCCCCTCCAGCTCTGACACACTCTTCTCCATTGTTTCAAAACCTGGAGTGGGAGTTTCGGAAAATTGATTTTTTTTTGTTTCTCAGAGTTTGAGTTGAGAAATTTGGTTGTGAAATTTTGTTGGGAAATTTGATGGTTGTGAAATTTTGTTGGGAAATTTGCTGGTTGAGAATTTGGTTGGGCATTTTTGGTTGCGAAATTTGGCTGGGAAATTTGGTGGTTGAGAATTTGGTTGGGAAATTTGGTGGTTGTGAAATTTTGTTGGGAAATTTGCTGGTTGAGTATTTGGTTGGGCATTTTTGGTTGGGAAATTTGGTGGTTGAGAATTTGGTGCAGTAGTTACCAATTTCAGCGAAATCAGTGGTCGGATGTGAGACTGTGCATAAATTTCAGTTTCACAAATTCTCTGAGGTAAGTTTAAGAATTTTGTTTTTAGCAACTGTTTCACAAGAATATTTCAGAATTTCGATTTGTTTTTTGGCGGGAATTTCAAATTGCCCTCCTAAGAATTTTACCTTGTTTTCGGCGGGAAATTCAAATTTGAAAACAAAAATTAACAATTTCTAGAAAATAAATACAAAATGTAAAAATAACTGTAAAAACAAGTGTAATTAAGAATAAAACACGTTTAGAATCGGCGCCCAAATGTTTAAACAAAAATAAAACAAAGAATTGTTAGAAAATAAATACAAAATGCGAAAATAGTTGTAAAAACAAATGTAATTAAAAATAATACGTTTAGAATCGGCGCCCAAATTTTTAAACAAAAATAAAACAAACAATTGCTAGAAAATAAATACAAAATGTGAAAATAATTAAAAAACAAATGTAATTAAAAATAAAACACGTTTAGAATCGGCGCCCAAACATCGAATCTGGCTGCCAATTCGTGAAAAACCCTCAGGGTTTCGAGATTCATATTCCCGACTGTAGGATTACAAAGATCTCACTAAGATCATCGATCTTCTCCGATCTGCACAAAGATTTAGCGATCTTCACTGAAGATTTGTCGCTCTTTACTGGAGATTTCACCAGTATTGCGCTATTTCCCTGTAGTTTGGGTAGCTGTGTGTATGGCTGGTGTATATATGGGCTATATACATAGCACCAAAACATGA